>JAQGAO010004084.1:0-15789 GCA_034697705.1 Ommatoiulus sabulosus | reverse complement strand
AGAACATGTAAGGTCACAATAAATGGTGCGACTTCGTGATCTTACGCGTTCTGTATGTGTCTTTTTGATTTACAGTGCGTGTATATATTAACTGCGGAAGAGTTAATGAGGTTTGCGTATCGTATGACCGCAGCGACTCCGTTTTGGCCTGAAATCTAATTGAGTCATTGGTTAACAAGCTTGACCTTTGACCCGTGAAGCGAGGGAATTGGAACTGAATCGCCATTATAACGTTTTGCAGGAGGTCTTCAACTCTAGTATTCAATCTAGCCCGTTTTGGGTGAATAACCCGAATAACTGAAATTGCGAATTAATCACTGAAACGACGGAAATTCTGCGGAGGGTTTATTTACGGTAGCGTTCGATCACAGCTGACAATTGCATAGACCAGTAGGCCGGAGCAGAACGCAACAAATGTTCACTTTTATTTATTTACAAGACGGCTTGTTGGCATGCAACAGGAAACTGAATCACGGGGTACAAGTGTTGGAAAGATGGCACTTCCCGTAAGTTCCGGGTTGAAATAATCTGCCAGTTCATGGATTTTAACTGCGAAAATTTCCTGGATGTGGGCTATTGCGAAGCCTTTTCTCACAATGAAATTGTAGTCGTGCAATCCCTGCCACCATCCCTGTCAGTTTGTCATTTAAGGGTTCGTTAAGTCTGTCATCTTCGAACATGTCAACGTACTGTGCTAGAGTATAGCCATGAAATATTAACTTTGAAAATATACTTCCTAAAAAATCCAGCAAAATGTTTACGAATGGCACTCTCTGACAGTCATGAAGTCATGTGTGCACATTATAAACCAATTCGCGTGTCGGTTTGGCGCACGTGTCTTCAGACGTGCTATACAGTATTCGATAAGCTTCCGTCTGAGTACCCCTAATATACACGGTATTCGTATTCTTAAACATTTAAATAGGTGATGCATTTCACAGACTGTCTATCAAATCAATGACAGCTAGGGGTAATTCATTGATGTATGTCAAGATACATGGGATACAAATGACTTTAGTTGAACAAGGTTAACCGCCCACTATGTCCGGTTGATCCTTGCTGACTCCAGTGGGAAGGTCAATCATTGATACGTTGAGTTGAATACCAGGTATTCCATATTCCATGTACGCTCGTGTGTTGGTTGACATCCTTGCAATAATGACCCTTGGTCCATTTTCACAAGAAAGGATAGCTATGGGGATCGATTTCTTTTAGAAATATCGATTAAGGTCGACTGACCGGTTAATTACTCTTGGATTAACGTAAGCCACTGATTAACGAATTGAAATTGTGGGTCGTTCTGGAAAGGTGAGCGTCGGCTTTTCTGATGGTCTGAAGTATGTGACTATCGCCCCAATCATAAAGTGATCAAATGGCCACAAACGGGTCATTCAGGTGCTAATATTAACTTGTAGAGGTGCCCCTAATCGTCCTACTAGGCTTGCATTGAGCCCAAGACCTGATTTGGCCTAACCTGATGGATTTCCTCAAGGAGAAACAATAGAATATTATGGTGTGAAATGTGTCCCTAACTGTTTTATCCATAGGGTAAGAAATGTGTTCGGGACATCGGTGCCCCTGATCGTCCTACAAGGCCTTCATTGGGCCTCAGACCTGACCTGTTCTAACCTGATGGCCTCTTCAAGTAGAAACAATAGAATATTAACGTTAATACATGAAGGTCACTGCTTTGATCAGCTTGGCCATCGACCTCAGTGGTCCCTTCACGTGTTGCTCACGAGACCAATAGGTCCGAGGAAATAAACACCTGATCCCAGTATAACTTAACCTTGACCATTGTTTACAACGAGCTGACCAGCGCCCTTCTGGACATCGACGTGCTTACACCAATCACGACCCGTTGCATCAGCCAGCTGGGGGAATTCCGCAAGACCCTATTAAACAATTTACTGAAGTTTGGAAGTTTTCATAAACAATATCCTTGTGCGTTAATAGGCGTTATTACATGTACCTGGGAATGGAGTAATTGAGGGAACTATTTTCTGAGATAATTCGTAAATTAAAATTGAACCTTTTTATTGAAAAAATGTACCCCTCCTATATTGTACCGTATAACTACTCTTCAATAGGGGAAGGGCTGTAGGAAATTTTCCATGAATCAATTTGTGAAAAAAAGATGACATTTAAAGGTAAATAAGGGGGCTTAAATACTGTAAGTGGAAATAGAGGTAAATAAATGGTGCCATGCCAGCATCCAATTTCGAAAGTAAATTAGAATATCGAGCGAACAAATTGGTTAATGCACCTCATATCCAAGCTACTTTTCATAAAACGATATAGGAACGAAGATATATTATGGCTATCTTACAACAGTTTTAAAAGTATATTTGCTCAGAGAGAAACATTTGTTGGTCGATGATTTACATACGATCGCATTATGCATCATGAGGCACGATTTTTGTGAAAATACATTTCATTGCTTTGAAATGCTCACTCGAAGATAAAAAAAAAAGTTGTTTTTAACGGCGATGTTATCAGGAATAGGCCAATAATTATGTCACCTTTTAAAATCAATTAGTGATAAGGATGCAATTTTCCTGGTAGAAACGATTGTCAATAGAGGAAAAAAACAGGTGAACATTTTCTGCACCAGTTTCGAAGTTGTAAATATAGCGCGAATGGAAGATAATCTTACTCCTTTCAAACGAAAGTCCCGCAGTGAGCCAATCTTCAACAGTGTGCCACTCTGCATCTGACGATCAGTTACACGTGGCCAGGTTGGTGGTGCTTGATGGAGGTCGGTTGGTTTGAGCTTTCCATCATGGCCGCATGATGGGCTTTCCAAAGCCCATTATTCTGGAACTGTGTTCAGTTTTTAAAAGAATTTTACCACCTACAGTGAAAGCCGCTTAATTCGATCAGCCATTTTATTCGATCAAAACCTTCAGACCGGATCTCTTCCTATACTGCCCTATGTTTTAAAAAAGCCGCTTAATTGGATCATATCATCGCTTAATTCTATCAAATTACCACATGTCTACATAACGCAAACACGCAAAAAAAAAATTAGGCAGCTTTCATACAAGCACACGTTTGGGCAACGTACAGGTACAAGCGTGCATCAAAGCATCTAATGCATCAGCGGCTGTACTCGGATGGATTTTCTGCGTAATTTAGAAAATGAAACTGCAGCAAGCAGGCAACATCAAACACTACTTATAACATTTTTTTAAAACAAATAATCATTTTAAACATATGTAAATACACATATACGATTAAATATATTTATTTTTAAAACACAGAGCAAATTATTTTGATAAGGTCAATGCTTAGCGTGTTTTTTTTGACAATCATCGCTTATTTCGATCAAAATCGCTGGAACCGACGTGATCCAATTAAGCGGCTTTCACTCTACAAAGAAATTTCCAAAGCTCGTTGTAGCTCGATCATGGCTGCATGATGGCGAATGGTCTGCTTCCGGAAAACCAGGGTGTGATTTACTCGTTGTTCACTACTAGACAGATACATGCAGTCACTTGTTTTTTCAGAAAATTTCAAAACTACGTACTGTATATGAGTGTCAGGTGAAACACTGACATGTTTTGTATTTTTCGCCAACCGATTATAATTCGTATAGCGTTAGCCTAATTATCTGTACTCAATCGGTCCAGATTGAGGGGATGCGCTACTAATAAACTGGTTTTGTCAACCGACACGGATTTGCGTTTCTTCCGAAGTGACCCCGTCGCGACCCCCCTGGGTGTACGCGTGACCCTAGGCGAGAGGACTTTACGGGTGTTGTAAAAACATCGAATTCATCGCCAATCCAGCTTAGGTAGTGACTCAAGTAAAATGCATCGCTCTTTTTTCCACGCGGTATAGGAAAAGTCTTCCGCATTTTTTCAAACTAGTTCACACATGGATTTTTTAATTGAGGTCAGCTTTCCCTTTTTCATTCATTCTTAATGTCTTTCTCTTCCTATTTGCCCCTCGAAATCACCTTCTCCTAGCAAGACTTTACTACCTGACTTTATTGCAGTTTTTCTTCTGCTTCTTGGCTGCTGGAAACTAGGTTGATGCATTTACTGAATTTTGATGCTTTTTTTTTCGGGCTTTCGAACTACTGACTCATTTTTAATGTCGAAGTTGAAGTTTGTTGTCATTCCGCTTAATAACATCGCAAATTTCCGACTTTAATCAAGCTTTAATGCTCGTTGTTTGCAGCAACCTGACAGAAAATGCTAAATCCAATTTTGTTGGCCAAATTTGAAAGCTTAATTTGTTTTTATGATCAGAATTTCCAGTTTTATGTGTGGTACAATTTGCATTTATAATGTTTGGAATTCTTTGCTTTTATGATTTTTAAACAGTTAAATTGCACCTATTCGACTGGGATATTGGTTTACTGTAAATACTGAATTTACCTCGGCACGTTTTACTTTTGGAATTGCGAGGATTTGTTAATTTTTTTTTCTTTTTGAAATTGCTTAATTTTGAAATTGCTTGGCATACAGCGAATGGTGCCTTGAGTTTTTCTTAATCACAATTTCAAAGCTGATGCCGTATTTTCCATGATTAATATTTTTGCTAATTGCCCTGATTTCCTTTTTTTTCCTAACCAGATTTTGCTACTTTAGAAAGTAAATTTGCCTGATTCATTTTCTACAAATTTCAGCCAGGAAAAAACCTAATTCAGTGGCTACATTCGGTTATAAAGAGGGATAATTTATCAAAAAACGTTATTCAGACAGCCGGGACAAAAGGGTCAACAATTGCTTTAAAAATTGGTGAAAGGACACAATAGAACCCCTAGAGCTGCTTTATTTCAAATTGAGAGTAACCACAAATAAATACATCCTACTTTTCGTCAGCTAGCTAATGTACATGTACGGTATACTCCATTTTAAAAAAAAAATGTTAACTTCATTATTTTTCAAGTATTTTAAAAAACTTGTTTTTAATTTCTTTATAAACGGTATAGTTTAGCCTCCAAGAAGAAATACTTTTCTAAAAATTAGCAAAGTTTTTTTATGTCTTATTATTCTTTGTTTAGGTGCCAGCTAGGATTTCTATGAAATTCTGTACGATTGTTTTTCATAATTCATTATACTTCTCTTTTAATCTCAGTAATAATTTATATACGTGCATGCACCGTTTTCAGTTGTTTTTTTAAATTTTATATTTGTAAGACAGTGCAACTTTCAAATTAATTCTCCTCTTTGAAATTTATTTCGAAATGAGAAATAAAATAATTGTTTATTTGCAGTACAATGAGATGCAATATTTAGTTCAGATTCTTTTTTACCATATAATTCTACAAATAGGACAAGAAAATAGTTATTTAAGAAATTATTCTAAAAACAACCTTAATAAGATCTTTTCAGATACATCAGTACATATTCAGTAAGGGGATACTATATTCAGTATATTGAAAGGATTTTGAAAAAAACAAACCAATATTTACTTTGGTTCTCAATTATAACTTACTTTCAAAACAAGCATAATCATTTTTTTCCAATTGCATTTGCAGTTTTTATAACATACATGTATACAGGGTGTATGCATGATCGATCTGTAGTTATACAGTACTAGCCTTAACAACTGCAATTGCATTTTTATGGCATTTCCCCCTTATATTCAATGATTGGGTTATTTTAATAGCTCATTTGAGGACCCCTGAGAGAATTCAAGGGAGAAATAACTAATTCATAAACACCAATTTGCTCTACGCATGAAAACCAAATTTATTGCAAATCCATCCCATAATTTTAAACGCCCCGAGTCGGAACACTGCCCATGTGTTTATTTCGCTATAACGAAACCTGTGTTGATATAATTTGAGTAATATTTCGTATTGCATATTTAGCTCATTAACGCGTTATTTATAATTGTTGAAAATAGGACACGGACAATGGGGAACAAGAGTTGGTCATGTCGCATTTTACTTTCAAGGCGTGTACTAGGAATTTTCGTGATACCTTGGATTTACCATATATTAAAAGTGGAGCAGATTTGTCCGTTTTATTGGTCAAGAATTTCGATCGGACTCGATGAAAGTGGTGTCCGGTAAGCAGTGAAATTAATGCTCACGTAAATCGGTCAACCGCGCCAGCACAAAGCGATTACTAGATGGCACTGAGATTATCCTGCTAATAATTTCATATGACATTTGATCAGTTGTGACCTGCTGAGGCTGTAAGGCACTCCACCTCCATTAGCGCATATGTGGCGCTAATTTGAACATTTCTGGAAAAGTCATAGAAAAATGACTTATTTTGGAAAATTAAAGTTGTCAGAATCCAAAATTAAGGCTTCTACTTGGGTAGCTTAGGGCCCATTTGCAAAAATTTTTGCAATTATTTTCCCAGTACAAATTTGCAAAACTCTCACCAATCTCAGAGTACAAAGTTGCAAAATTTTCAACGGTTTTCTATTATAGATTCAGATATAGATATTACAGATTCCGAGGACAATTTTCCACATTGTTCTACATTTTCCGAATACAAATTTGTCAATTTTTTTAAAAACAATTATGCTAATTTTGTAAACATTTTCATAATTGTCATATAGTAAATTTTGAAAAATATTAAAAATTGTGGATAACATTGGCTTACGTCAATTTTGACATTGTCATTGGTCAGGAAAATCTGTTTGGAAACCTGGAAAAGTCAGGGAAGTGATTTGCGATCCTCAGGCACATCGCCTCCTTCTGCTCATAGGTGGCAGCATTGTAGGTGACACGTAAAGGTGATACGCGTTGCTGTTTGACACGTAATGACGCGAATGATCTGACGTCTGACCCAGCCCTCGTCTGGTATATGGTCAACGTTGAAGTGCGCGCTATGGGTCTGAATGTAGGTTACCCTCGTTCCACATAGATAGGCCTAAATTCCCTAATAATTCAATTGGGAAACCATGGCGTATTGATTTATTTTTCTTATTTTTGGCGTGCATTTCCGACGCACAAAATAGGAGGCGTGGATTTCGACGCCATTTTGCCTAACATGGAAAATTGCACCTTTTGGATATTATTTATTTCGTTTGATCCGCATTTTTTTTCTCGTCGTGTTGGTGTCTGCATAATAAATAGCCGGCTCGATATACGAGTCAGGCGATCAAACGAGGCCTGCGTGCCTCGTTTTCCGCGTTTTTACGACTTTTCGGCGGCACTAAAATGACGTCTAATGGGCTGCAACGTCGAAATTACGGTCGTGCTCAATCGGGCCATGTCTGTTACGTTTTAGTGCTCCGTACGGTGGCGCTAGTGCGCCTCGGGTCCAGGGTCAGGTGCGAATCGAAAACCGCGTTTGGACTATAGAGATAAAACTTATCATGTTTATATACCGGAAATAAACATTCCGATGGAAATTTTTTTCATAAAAATCAACTTTTGTTCATTTTGTCACTTGCAGACCAAGTTTACACAGTAATTATACTAGCATTGAAAAATCGGTTGCTTTGAAGGTGTTTATGGTTGCGTTCAACCAAGTTTGGCCCTATGAATTGGGCTATTCAGATAGCTCCCAGGAGTCTATTTGCTTACAAATTGCTGATGTGACAATGGCGTGCATGCAAATGTGGGGAGTAGTTCGAATTTCTGGATGTTTTGGGCATTGGAAACGTAGATTTTTGTTGAATTCGCTACGAATTTGGTAAAATGAGAGCTGCGTGTCTCTCTGAGTTAACCTTCCTCCCTGATGATACGGTCCTACTTTTACTATACACTCATTTATTACATTCAATGGAAGTCATTTTTTCATATTCACTAAAATTCAATCCACGCAAATGTCGATGAAGAGTAGTACACATTGTAAGCCACTAAGCCGCTTAATTCGATCACGTTGGTTCCAGCGATTTTGACGATGAACGTAAAAAACACACGCAATAATTTGCTCTGTTTTAAAAATATACTTATAAAAATGTTGAGTATATTTGTATCTTTTTAAAAACTAGAACTTAATTGTAAATATAGTGTTTGATGTTGCCTGTTTGTTGCAACGGCTGAAATTCATTTTCTAAAATAGCAGAAAATCCATGAGTACAGCCGCTGATGAATTAGACGCTTAGATGCACGCATGCGCGTTGTCTAAACGTGTCCGTGCTTGTATGAAACCTGCCCAAACTTGTTTCGGGCGTTTTCGTTATATAGACATGGGGAAAATGATCGAATTAAACGAGAAGACGACTGGATTAAGCGACTTTTTCATAAAGAACAGCAGAGTAAAAATTCCGTTCTGAACATTTGATCGAATAAAATGGCTGATCGAATTAAGTCTTTCACTGTACACGTAATGAGTAAACCTACTGTATATAGTGGAAACCACATTAGTGACGTTGTGATCCGGTGCGGCAGCTTTTTAAACTAAACTAGCAAAACTACGCGTTATTATTTATTAAAATTTAGATAACATTGAAATTTAGTTCGTTCGGATGTTTTCTCTCGCGCTACAAATTAGGTTAAATGGAATTAATTCCAATCCAATGCTCATGGGCACTTTCATGCCTATAAAATGACTCACTTCAAAACATCAGAATTTAAGGGCGTATGGATTTTTGGACGCCATTTTGCTTCGTTGTCTGGATCACTTGCCATTGGCCTCGATCCGATTTTTTCATCTCTGCAGTGAACGAAGTTGGTAGCCAGTAAAACGCCCATTTCCCCAGCCAGTTAGGCACCAGTTAGGTGTTTACCCCACCAGGAAATGGCTTCCCCTTTTCATATGTGGGTCAAACTCGAGACTAGGAGCATATCCTGCGTAAAAAGATGCTTCAATTATTAATTATGGATTCGCGAGCATATGCTCACGATCGTAAAAGATCGTAGGTCGTAACCGACGGAACATGCGATTACTGGCAATGTACATTAAGCTCGTGCAGACGATCTTTTTATGTCGTTTTTGCCTTTCGTTGATCAGAGATGTAGCCCTACTTAAAATTGGCTGATACTGTACGTACAACACAACCAAGGTCGTGGACTCGCTATAGATCACTGTTCAAAGCTGTTCAAAGTCAGAAATAAGAAAAACAAATTGCCCCCCATTGAATCGTTAGTCGAAAACCCTGATGAGGAATGTTAAGTGTAACTGTGCTGAGATAAATAAATATAAACGAACCTGACTTTGGACGCCAAACTTGGCAATCACGTGGTCGGATAAACTCTCTAAATGTCAAATTTCGAAAGAACGCTTTGCTAAAAAGTGATTTCTGCTACTGTATGTTTTTTTTTCATATGTAATGGCTTATAAGCTGAAGTAGTGTAAAACTTTCCTGCCACCATTAATCCATAATTAAAAACTTGTAGTCCTTGAATAATTAATTAGTTAAAAATCGAAACCAGATTAAGAAGAAATATACATGTACTGTACATCATAATGAAATATTATTTTAAGACCCATACAGATGCAACATTATGGAATGTACATGTACATGTATTTACAGTACTGTATTTATGCTCATACATGCATTCAAGAAAACGTTTACTGTTTTGAAGGATTTTTCGTAAGTAACCCATTGTTATTCATGTACATGTGTATGGTGGAATCTTTCTGTAAGTTTTTGTTGCCACAGTGACAGACACAGGAAGACGTTTAGAACTTCGGATGGTACATGTTTATGCCCTGCGTACCTTTATCATATCACAACATTTCCTACTAGAAAGTCAATTTTTGCCTCCAGGAGAGACATGATGGAAGTTCACCTACTTTATTGGCCTCATTTGTTCTCTACCCAGCAGCAGCTGCAGTGTCAGAGTTGCATAGTTAGGATCTCACTCCCCCAAGCAATGGTTTCATTTCATTCCGGAAGTAGTGAAATTATACTCTCATCCGCCAACTTAACTGATGACGGACTATTCGTTATCAGTTCGGTGACGTATAGGGCTGTGCATAAAGACCGTCCATCAATAAAAGATAATGCGTTTCATTCACTATTAGTTCCGTTCATCCAATCTGTGGATAAATACAGTATATTAAATTGAAACACATTACACAAAATCATTAAAATTGATATTTGAGCTGGAGGCTTTGCATTTCTTGTTATGATCTTAAACTCTGTACCTGCAATAATGAAAACTAGCGGTTTATTCAAAAAAGTAAAGAACTCAATACAAGTATTTATCAGTATAAAATGAGATTTCAAATTTGGGGAAGAAAGCTGTCACTGTCTGGTCAACGCCGATAAATTCATACTGATGCGGTTCAAATATGACGTCATGGATTACCAATGCCAAATCATACCGTGACGACGTGACGTCACTTGCACGGAATCCATAGGCGTTTCCGCAGGTTACCATGACAACGAGCGTCACTCGGCTAATGGATGCCTAAACGTGCAAAAGTATTTCAACCAGGAAATGGACGAATGGGTCATTTATTGCCGATTAAGCACGTAGGCAAGTATTTTGCGTGACTGATGCTCAAATAATTATGTTTATTATGGCGCAATTAAGTGGCACAAGGTCGCCGCTGTCATGACGCTAAAAGTTGAAACAATGATTCCAAATAGGCTGGACTTATTATAACATCGCTGTTTGTTTTAGGCGAAAAAGTTCGTATAGCCGAAACTGTCTGGATGCACTCGTTAGCCTCAGAATTGAAGGAGAACGGTTAACAAATCACGTACTTTGATTTTTAAAACCAAAACAAAAGGTATATTTAGCTCCATTATATAGCGCTGACCTTGTGTTCCAATACTCAGACGCAAATATCGGATTCGTGACGTCATTTACTGACCTTAATTTCGTCGCACGACGTTATGAAGTTAAGCTTTTAAGTTTAGCCTAATAAAACCTAATCTGAAATGGACTAAAAACGTGCCAGTATTTCAATAAAGAATGCATTTGAAGCGATGCTACCGAAACAAAACGTTTCAATCTACATGTATGAAGATAGCTACCAGAAAAACGATTTGCAAATATTCAAATCCGAAACCGGATATCCGGTTGCCGGCTACCGGTTAGACGGCGCCATGGTGCTACGACGCTTTTCGCGTTAAAAGACCTGGACATTCCGGTTGCGAATTGTATCGTCCTCTTTGTCCTGTTACATTGGACAGTAAGCCTTATAGACGCCTTCCCGTTCCCAATAGTCGGATTCAGTCGTCCGACTGTTATCCCCCGGGGGAAGTTTGCGGTTTTATACGCACGTGTTCATTCGCGGCAGAATGACTCACCCGAACCGGGAGAATAGCAGCTATCGGCTAGACGGCGCCACAGAACGGTGCTGAATGCTTTTATCCGCATTCAAGCTAGCCGGCTGCAGTCGCCCGGTTGCACGTACGGAGGCAAGACCTTTTTCTCTCAAAATCCCGCAGTACGACACTTGTTGTTCTGATTTTAATTTTAAAAATCGGAATACGCTTGACGAAGTGTGCCGAAATCAGCTATGCCAAATGAAATTGAAATTGATGCGATCACATTAATCGCATTGGTCGAAACCAAACCGGTCATATGGAACAAAGCGCTCGATACTTACAAAGAAAAGGGCGTGACTAGAAAAGCTTGGGATGAAATTTGCATAGAGCTTAGTGATGACTTTGAGGATTTGGACCGTAAAGACCAAAATGGATTTGGTGAGTTTTGTTGTTGTTGTTACAAAGGTGATGTAATAATATGAAATCGATTACGTTTATATTTATATGATTTGCTTACTGCCAACTGACGACTTCGAATGGAAATGAGATTTGTTATTTTTTTTTGCTGTAATTCCCCTGGACACGTGTAGCACTTGTTCAGTTGTTCTTTGTTCTGCAGGACAACACCAGACCAAATACCAGCTGAGAAATGTCTCCCAGGAACTACTGTACAACTGCGAATGTGCCATATTGGTAGTATTCAGAATCTTCACAAACGTACAGTACTTAAACCTCTGTGTTGCATTCTCGCTTCCCATAGATGCGGGTTCGATTCCGGGGTCGGCTATCCTGATTTTGGTTTTTCATGATGGGTTTCCCACAATCCCCCTTCAGGCGAATACTGGAATAGTTCCTTTATTAATTCGGCCATGACCGTTTTCCTTCCCCATCCTGTCCCCCTCCTTGTTTAGGTTAGGTTCTTCCCCAACCATGTACATGTCGTTCGCTATTGTTGCCTTTTGGGTCGATCCCAAGATCGGATAAATGGGGAAGGTTGGGCAGATGTTGATGGAACATCATTGGCTCCTGTCTAGGACAGACCCTAATGGGCGCTGCGCCCATAGTAGATGATGATGATGATGATGATTTTGCATGTAGATTATTACTAGCTGACTTCACAACTGCCAAAGTGCGATTTTCATAGCTAATTCTTTCTGAGTACCATTTCTGCATCAAAATTATGCCATATCATACTGCAAAATCTGGATTCAAGTGAAGGCTTGCTCGAAGTAGATGTTTGTGAAGCTAAAGCGTCTTCTCTCATTAAAAAATAAGGCACATTTCGACTTGTATGTTTAGCTACTGGAGACATTACTCAACTGGTGTGGAACTCTTAGATATTTTAGAAATATCTAGCAGTATTTTCCATACCACTCCATGTCAGCCTAAATAAGATGATATTCAAAGTCTGCATCCGCCATTAAAACTCAGGACATAACTATTGTAGTTTTGATACATGTACCAAGTGGGTTGATTACATGTATTAATGAGAAGCATTTCACCTTTTTTTTAAAATAACGGACCAGCTCCTATGAAACTCTTCTTTGACTGTCTTGCTAGTTGCTCACTGCCATTCGTCAGATATTTGGAACAACTATATGTAATATTTATTATTTTACTTGATGTTAGTTAAAGAAGTAATGAGGAGATGGGGAAACATCCGTGACGCCTTCGTGAGATTTCGTAAAAAGCAGAGAGATGCTAGAAGATTGGGAGATAGTCCTACAAATGTAAAAAAGTACATTTATGACGATCAGCTCAAGTTTTTGAATAATGTATGGCCATTGAACAATATTCAGTCGACAGATATGGAAGTGTCCCAAGACGGAACATGGGAACAAACATCTGAACATGGAAGTAGTGAAAGAGGCCATACGTCTAAAAACCCACCGAATAAACTGCGATCCCAAAAGCGTAAACTAAACCAAGAAGAACCGGAAACGAGTCAAGAGCTGGAAGAGTATCCGGCAGATCGACATTTGTCATTTTTCAAAGGAATCATTCCAACATTGGTTAATTTCGATGATGACGACGTCGTTCAATTTCAGTTAGGAGTGCTACAATTGTTATCAAATATTAAATTGCAAAAACGAATGAACCAATAAAGTTGTCATCATAGACTGCTACTTTGACCTATCAGCAGTTTCCAGAGGAAACTACACGTTCTCAACACTTGAGAAATATCCAGCAAGTGTAGAAGCTCACTGCCATCGAAATATTGAAAATTGAACCAATGTTAAGATGGGAACGCACGTGACATGCAGTCTGTTGCTAAAAAGCTGGCGTGTTAAAAAAATCTATACAAATTCTGCGATTTTGCAAAACATGTTAAGTATACGAAATATAAAACTACTAAATAGAACATAGTTTGATTTCATTTACACAAATATCAATTTTCGAACACATGAGATTGCATAATTACTAGTCTATATACATGTGTTTTTCGAACACATTTGAAAATTTTCTAGAATTACAGGTTTCTTCTCTGCTACTTCTGTACCTGCCCTTAGAATTGTTGTATTAAAAAAAAACAGTACATGTACAATGTATATATTTTTACGAATAAAATTGTACCATACCTGCATGTTTGTGTACGCCCTGTATTTAATATACATTTTATGCTGTAAATCTTGTTATTCTAAATTTGTATGGACATATGCTATTCCTTAAGACATCTACTGATGGTAGCATACCAGTCAACATCAACAGTTTTTAACGAACGGTAAACAATGTGAAATACTTTGAATGGTTACATGCAGAATTTAATTTATTGCACGCCATCTTACGAGATAGACGTGAATCACATGACTTTTCTAATTGCTAAGTGAATATTTACAATGTCAACAGCATTCAGTGGTGCTGACTCAACGTACATGTATCATCAGTTTTTTTCATTGTTTTGTCGCACTTGTACACAGATGGCCATTGTCAGTGTCACCTGCAGCGACCTCTTCAGCTCTACAACAACAAACCTACATGGCTATGGGCGGGTTTTGTTGCCTTCAGATTAGTATTATCAGCGATAAAAACGGGATTACATCGCCTTATATTGTTTTTACTGATTAAAGTCTGATGTAAACGCGGATTGCATTTTCTAAAATCTTCTGTTATTTTGGATGGAGGACGCAATTTCTCTTGGAATGACATTTTAACGGTATAGTGTACATGCCTGTGTTCCTGAGACTTTGTGAAATGAAGTTCAATGAACTTGTTAATTCCTTGGTAAACCTCGCAAACCACCTGGTGGTGAAAACCATAGCTTAACAGCGCCCTATCCCATATCCTGTTGTTTGCAGTTTCTTAAGCTAGGGGATGTACACTAAATCTTGTAAATTGTATATACAGTAGTTCCGGTCATTCTCTGCATGATAGCACTGTCTCGGCCTACTTTCCCCTCGTTTCGCCCCCACTTCCTGTGGCATGACCATTACAGGTCTGGTAATATTTTTAAAAGCTATCAACTTTCACGACCTTGCTGAACCCCTGTATTTGGCATGGATTAGCATGTGGTAAAAGTGACCAAATGACCATATGGGGATCAGTCCAAGCATGCAGGGGTATAAAGACCAGCGTTGAAGGGAAGCTGGTAACCGAATCCTCCTAGATCAACATCATAGTGGTCAACAATTTCCCCTACGAAAATACCTGAAGAGCGAGCGAGGCTTTTCAGCCCAAGGTCACTTCTGAGGCCATAATGACCATTGGTCAGTTGGGGCTTGGAAGGCAAACAACATTCCAGATGGTCAGCGGAAGACCTTGCGTTTTCTTAAAATTCGAGCCTGGAAACGTTAAATTTATTGCTATAAAAGCGAGGGGCTTGGTGAAAGGGCCATCGCTTCAGGGGAGATGACCGATTGACCAGTGGTCGCACTTCTTTTGTAGGCTGCCCGTGATCCCTTCGTGGAAAGCTTGCAAACTGGTGGTTCCTTGTTGTTTTATTAGTGAGGACCGATGACAAGAATGGTACTAGTGAGCAGCAAACAAAAGCTTATTTATGACTATGACGTAGAAATGACCACTTTGTCAGCATATTTAAATAATTATCATTCATTAATGACCAGTTTAAACCGAGTATACATGTATGTAAGAAAAAAACAGTCATTTTGCTTTCATTAGGTCAAGTTTGTGCATCTCTTAGAATTTTTTATTTCGGAAACCAGAGGGAGTCACTGCTCACCATCATTCAAAGATGCGTAGTGGTCTCATAGATGGCCTCATAGATGGCGCTAAACGGGGAGCAGAAAGGAATTTCCAACTTTTATCTTTTTCTCAGACAAAATTATCCGAATTGTTTCATCAGTTTCAATCATGTTGCAAATTTTGTTTGATAATCGATGAACAAATGTTATTATTGCATCATCTCCCTGCAGTGTCATTTTATTGACGTCTCAATGTATACTCAAGTATAATCATTACAGAGGCTCGGTTTCTATATTTTATATTTTTCTTTTCTTTATTATGCTATTTTTGTGTACGAAACGAACAAATATATAACAAATAGTACTGTATATTCATGAGATTTGAATCAGCAACACTAGTCAGTCTTGCTAGACGTAAATGACAGAGCTACTGTTTATTGTTAATCATGCACCGAGCAAAGTTGGCTGAGCGTGAAAACGCTCCGCTTTGCATTCGGGAGACCTGGGTTCGATCCCCGGGTCGGCTGTCCTCGCTTTGGTTTTCGTGGTTTTCCAAAGC
>JAQGAO010004083.1:0-15796 GCA_034697705.1 Ommatoiulus sabulosus | reverse complement strand
TAGAAGATGGCTTGCGAAAGACGGGAAAAGGGCAATTTTGGAATGGCCCGCTGACTCCTCCAGCCAGTCGTAAACACAAAGATGGAGGCGTTTTGCCTTTTATAGATATAGATATGACAATTTTCTATATAGAAATAAGTTAATATAATATTACTTGCGAAATGTATTTATTTTTAATTACTTTCTAAATAGCAATGGAAAAGGAAAACTTATTTCGTCATATTTTACACATATCAAGACTAGCCAAATAACCACAAAGATATTTGCAATTTCTCATAAAATTTCAATGTAATTAATCTGGTTGTTGCTAGGGTATGCGGCATATGCTTAATTCAGTGTTAAATTTGGGAGGATGCAGTTTAAATCATCCAAACCAAACATAATTGATATAAATTAGTCTAACCTATATTCAAGCAGAAAAAATGCCGAAATCTTTCCAGAAATGTTATTGTTTGGACGTTCGCGTTGATGATGAGAAACGCTATCCAAATGTATAGGTTTAAAAAAAGAGACCCCGCATTATAAATGACCCAACTCCGACAAACATCAGACATGTTACAGAATACTCGTGCTGAACAGTAAATACAAAAAAGTTAAAAATGACGAGAAAATAGATTGTAACATACATGTATTTATACTTTCATAGTGACTGGATTGCACGTATGGGGCTCTGTTGCAGCGATTGCAGCGGTTTGCACCTTTTACACATCAGTGGTAAGTATTCATATTCAAATTACTCTATTTTGAGAGTAATTTTAAATAAATACATGTAGAAAATAATGTATATTTCTTGCTTCATGTTATTTGTTAGAAAATACACATTATCTAGATTGCATTTTTTTTTTCAATTTCCAAAAATAGGAAATTCCCCATTCCCTAGTTTACTATTATTTTTTTAATGTATCAAACATTCAGTTACATCTCTACAGTACGTTGGAAAATATTTCAGAACATACCTGAATTTCTTAATACAGGGTGGCATGAAGGCAGTCATGTGGACCGATGCCTTCCAACTGGTCATCATGTTCGGATCGATGTTGGTTGTGGTCATCAAAGGCACCATCGACCAGGGTGGTGTCTACGCTGTTTGGGAAAAAAGCAAAGAAGGGAATAGGATAGAATTTTTTAAGTAAGCTGCTACATGTACAGTATTTGTTAGTTGATAAATTGAATGCAGTTTTCGCTGAATTTCGTCTCAAAACTATTCTTTTTAGTTTTGATCTAAACCCTTTGGTCCGCCACACATTCTGGACCTTGAGTGCAGGTGGTGGCTTTACGTGGCTGTCCACGTATGCGGGAAATCAAGCACAAATTCAAAGATATTTAACAAGTCCGACACTGAAAGCTGCTCAAATGTAAGTACTACAAGTATAAACAACCTACATGTGCTTTTCGTCGTGTTTAAGAATTAAGAAATAAATGTAAGGCGATGCAGTAGCCGGTACTTCCAATGGTATAAAATTAAATATTTAAAAATTACATTAAAAGACTTTGTTAAAAACAAATTTTTAAAACTTTTTTAAATTTCCCGGAAGTTAAAAAAGCATCATCTAGGGATCCGGATTATGCAACAGCTAGTAAAGTGAAGTGTTCATTAATTTAAAATTAACGGTGGGAAATTAAAAAAAAAATTCCAATCAATAGATATTTCCCTTCTTTATTTACTGTATTGTATAGAAAAAAAATTTCAGAAGTAAATAATGGATTTCTGAAGACTAGAATCCCTCAGACTGCAATTATTGTTCTACTGTAAGTGGATATGAGAAAAAATCCTCTTGAAAAAATTATTTTTGTTAGCATTTCACATAAGGCTCTCGGGCATGGTTCATTTAAAATGTCTATTAGACAGTTAAAAATAATAATATACAGTACATGTATATTGTACAAGCTAGGCCGGCCTACATGTGTACAGTATAAATTACGATAATTAGCAATTGAAAGTTACCAGGGAAGGTTAAACCGTTTTACCAATGTTCCGTTTGGAAGTTTTCTCAACAAAAAATTGGACTATTACAAATTATCTGAAAACTGGAACTTGATTTCGCTACACCTAGTGTACTAGTATATTATCATGAGACGTGTTAAGTGCGTGCACATACATCTACATACAGTACATACATTAATGCAATTCTGGAAGAATATTAAGTTCCTGATTTCACAGAAAGGAACGTCGAGCCATCCAAGCTCGTACATGTACTAGTATAATTATCGAAAACTTGTTTGACAATGCAGCAACCAATGCCAAGTCTAATTAAAATTTAAAATACTGCCTATCTATCAATTATAATGAACAATGAAACACGGAAGAAGAATTCCCTCGCTCGTTAAAGTCCGAATTGAATATTTTGACACATGCCATGCGTGTGTTGATAGGTAGGTCCAATGTTCAGAAAGCACATAAATTACATAAAATTTACACAGACGTGATTTTTATAAACAATGAATGTCATGCACTGCCCGAAACATTAGAGATACATTAGAGAACAAAGATGACACTATAATTAATGTTAATAAAACATGTTTGCAAATTTAAAAATATTTGATAAAGATATGAACATACACTGTTTGTGCACATTTATTTCCTTAATGAGTTCATGTCCATCATTTTATAAGTGCAACTTATTGCACGTTTATCATGAACATATTCAGTAAATTAAGCAAAGCATTTTTACTTACTCTTTAACATCGCTAAGTTAGGAAAATCCCTGTTCTCGGAAACATTTCAAAATTTGCAAAATTGCTGCATGTTATACTGTAATGTGCCTTAATATTCAATAGAAAGCGTTTATGCCTTCAATCTACATGCATGACTGTCTTTTCTTGCAGAATGAAATACAGTACATGTAAAAGGGGTACATGTACAGTATTTTCTTTGCAAATACAGTATACAGTGTAGTTCCGATGCTAACTTTTTCACCAACAATTCTGTTACATGTACATGTACATGTATCTACACGAAAAAAAATTTTCTGAATTGCTTCCTTTTGAAATCACTGCACGAGGTCAGTTCGCAGAAATTTTTAAGATAATAGGATACACTTTATGGCACTAAAGGTACGTGATTCACAAACCTTTAGTGGCATAAAGTGTACTAGTATGTGACCTTGACTTTTATACACGTACACATGATACGTACATTATATCAATAGGTTTATTTTGCATTTTGTTTTGGCGAGCTCTAATGTTGGTCTTCGTGCATCTAATGCAAAAGATTAACCTTCAAATCTGTTCAGGATGCTTTTTTTACTCAAGCGTCAAACGAGCAGCCTGCTTCCGGCCTCTGCCAGACTAATTTTGCTAAGCATCACAAGGTTGATCTGCGCATTAAAATAAATTGAAACTAAAAAAAAGGAGCACCTGGAAAAAACCAGTTCCGTCTATCATAAATGTGAAAAAAATAAAAGGATTCTCGGGATAGATGCTTCCGAAATCGTACTTTTGGCAGTCGGGAAGTCACCTGTGCAAAAGCAAAGCATTACTTGGTTTAAAAAAGCTACTAGCATGTCGATTTTGCACGCGTGACTTCATTAATTGCCACCAAAAGTGCCAATCGTTTAGCTTCTGTACGTCTGAGTATCCCTATTAAGATTTCCAAGATTTCTAAAGTACTAGTACATTTTAGTTTATGTTAGATATATCCCATACAGTATGCATGTTTAAAAAAACATAATGTACATGGTGACTTCCCAATGTGACAATTTCTTCTGATTTTCAGGCAATGTCCTAAAACGTTGTTTAATTGGCTGCAAACTACTGTATACAAGTTCTGGTATGCGAATGTATCGTCCAACATTGGACAGAATGAGGCGAGACAAAAAGATACTGTAGAACAGTACATGTAGGCCAAGGAAAGCAACAGACGTTGGCAGCGCAGTTAGAGTTTGACCCTTCCTTGGCCAAATCACCTTAGGGATTTTCCCAATCCCGTTATGTTTTATTGCTGAATCATTGCATGGATTTATTCTAGGCTGCTAGCTAACACTGACTTGCAACAAACAGTAAAAAGTACAGTAACATGCCAACTGAAAGACAGGGGATCGAATCGTGACCATTAATGGGTGTCTTAAGAAAAAGATGAATGATGAGTGAAGCAATATTGGTTGGCCTATATTGCTTTATCGTGTTAGGTGCAACATTTGGTTTCTGGCAATGAAAAAACTTTAAAAAATTCTAAATAGGCTAAATGACATGACAGTGCACATGAGCAAATTTTGCTAATGCAATTTCTAACGCGCAACAGAAAATAGGACTTTAGCGCGTAGGATGCCCCACATTCAAAAATATCTTCTTAAATCTATCAGATTAGGTTTTTGATAGAAATTCATTTTTCATTGTATGCCATATAAGGACGCAGTGTTGAGAGACATTGCATGATGCAGCGAATGTTATATGTTCGCGTTATTCGGCCATCTTCAAATTTATTTTCAATTTTAAATGACTGCAACATAAATAACATACATTTGTCGCGCAAATACGTAAACTAGCAAATTTGCGTATTATACTGTATATATTTTTTTAAAATCCTTTTTTCAAATGAAGTCATCAAGTTGATTCTCGGTTAGGTTTTTTCCATCGAATTTTAAATGAGTATTTCAATTTTAAAATGTGAAATTACGAATTCCTGCAGCGAATGTATATATATGTGTTCGCGCTATTCGGTCATCTTCAAATTTATTTTCAATTTTAAATGATTGCAACATAAATAGCATACAATTAACATTAATCGCGCGAATACGTAAACTAGCATATTTGCGTATTATATTCTGTATATATTTTTTAAAATACTTTTTTCAAATGAAGTCATTAAGTTGGTCCTCGGTTAGGTTTTTTCCATCGAATTTTAAATGAGTATTATGAAATTCCGAATTCCTGGTAATTTTATTTTGTCATATTTTTTAAAAATGCAAAAGAAATATGCATTTTATGCCTATTTTCGAATCAAATCCGATAGAGAATGGACCACTATGATTCTATGAAACACCCTCTTAAAATGCCATTTACTTCACAGAGCACTTTGGTGGAATCTTCTTGGTTTGACAGCGTTGATGGGAATCTGTTGTTTCGGTGGTCTGGTCTTGTACACCAGATACTGGAATTGCGATCCTCTCAAATTTGGTCTGATAACCGAACCCGACCAGGTAGGTTAATTATTTGATGATATCAATTTTGGAACGCATCATATTCGAACCATGTTTGGCGTTTGAAAGCAAATGTATTTTCAGATGTTTCCCTTGTTCGTGATGGAAACTCTTGGGTTACTAACTGGACTTCCTGGTTTATTTGTTGCCGGAGTCTTCAGTGGCGCCCTTAGCACAGTATCCTCGGGCCTTAATTCCTTAGCCGCTGTTACATTGGAGGATTTCGTAAGACCAATGATGGGCAGCATGTCAGAGAGAAAAGCAACCATCATCTCGAAATTATTAGGTAATCTGTCATGAGAATTTTTCACATTGAAGTGCAATGCCGGGGTAAATTCAGAGGATAAATTAGAAAAGCAAACTACAGGTGTGCATCAACTTACCAGAATTTTTGTTGTTATTGAAGTGCATGTCCATGATGTCTGATACATGCAAAATGTACAGGTCGTTACAGTTGTATAAATGTAGCTCGTGTACTTTAT
The DNA here is from genome assembly GCA_034697705.1 of Ommatoiulus sabulosus. Lineage (NCBI taxonomy): Eukaryota > Metazoa > Arthropoda > Diplopoda > Julida > Julidae > Ommatoiulus > Ommatoiulus sabulosus. The sequence goes on along the minus strand of JAQGAO010004083.1, from coordinate 10,176 downwards.
TTTAAATAAACATGCATACTAAATTGAAAATTTTGGAAATCTTATGGGACAGTTCAATCTGGTAAATTGTTTCCATAGTAAATGGGCAATAACTACATATAAATAATACTAAATTGAATATAAAGGCAATACTCTAAATAAATCGTAGTTTTGCCTTTCAGAAATAACTCTGGAATAACTGAAGCAGGAATTCTCTAATTATCTTTATCAATCTACAAAATTGCAGGAAAATGTTTATTTAATCATTAAATTTCTGCAAAAATTTAAAAAGTATATCCGTACGGTAAAACTGCTAAATTTTGAAAGAAATTGTATTAGTGTCGTTAACAGGCCTGTATATGCTCATATTATTTTATTAAGAAATTGTTTTTCTTTTCACAGCTGTTATCTTTGGAATATTATCTTTTGCTCTGGTGGCTGTAGCTGAAAAACTTGGAAATGTTTTACAGGTATGTGCATGCCTACGATTTGAATTGGATTAAAAAAAATCGGCTTTTTGTCTGTCCTAATGGTCCATTTTCTGTTGGATATTTTTTCGAAAATTGTTTTAGGCATAGTATTAAACATTTTCGATTAATAATATAGACAATGAATGGATATAATTCCGAATAATAACGAAAACATTTAATCATATGCTAAAACTACAGTATCTTCAATTCTTTTTCTTTTCCAGGCTGCCTTAAGTATATTTGGTATGATTGGTGGACCAATTTTAGGTGTTTTTACTTTGGGCATATTCTTTCCATGGGCCAATTCGTGGGTAAGTTGAAAGTTTAAGTTAATGAAACATGAATGAAATTTTTTTTTAAAAAAAACTTGATTCTTTGAAAATAGGGTGCAGGTGTTGGATTGTTTTCTGGACTAACGTTTGTTTTATGGATTGGAGTGGGTGCCCAGATAACAAAGCCCTTTGTGCCAAAGCTACCTATTGCAACGCAATGTTCAAATACGTCCCAGATTTTCATGGGCTTAGGAATGAACCTCACATCAACACTGTTAGAATTAAACGTTTCTAGCACAGCAACAACATATTTAAGTGATCCCACGATTGCTACCAGGTAAGAATTTGCGTTCTAGGAATGAATTCACTTCTAGATATTTCATCAAGTTTTCTCTGATCGAAACACGTCAAATTCCAATTTTAGTCTTTGACATGATTTATTGAAACATTGCTGTGAAGAAAAAATGAAATACAAAAAATAAAGGATTATTCTAATTCTTACGTCAGTCTCAACCATAAAATCTAATGAATAAAATTAAATCTAAACATTTCATTTCGTTGTTTCTGTCATTAGACCCAATATACTTTATTGCTACAAATCGAAATACATCGATCTATGAAAGACACGAATAGTGGAAAAATCGAAAACTAATTCACTAATATTCGGATTATGTAAATAAAATGTTTGTATAAAATTAACAAAATTCAGAGATTTATAAAAGTTTTGACAACTTCAAACTTTTATTGCCTGATACGAGAATTGTTGCATTTCGCAATTCACTGATGATCGTAGCACAAAATATTCGCCAAAATCAAAGAAAATTATAATACATGTACATTTATTTTACTTCCAATGATTTATTCATCATTTTTAATTGGGCGAGGAAAAATACAGTACACATATACCATGTAAACAAATTTGCTACACATTACCTTTATGGCGCTCGATGCTCGACACATGTTCGATAAACTTGCACAAAGGCCAAAAGCTTAATTTTCTCGATTATACATCATTGCAGAGCCAAAGAAACCTTTCCAATCTACAGTGTATCCTACTTGTACTATAGCGCGATTGCTGTGTTCACGGTAGTAATTATTGGCCTATTAGTTAGCACTGTCACAGGTAAATTATTAGACCAAATTCGATATTGCTGGAACATATCAAGGTTATGGTTCTTGAAATATTCTTAATTCAACATTTTCAGGTCTTCAAGATCCTAAGAAGTTGGACAGTAGACTGATTTGTCAGTTATATTTAAGAAGCAGTTGTTGCAGACCTTCGACGCACGAGGACACCAGTGCAAATGTAAGCATTCAAAAGTTTCAAAAAGAATCTTCAGATCCAATTTTCTTATGGAAGATCTAAAATTCAAATAACCTTCAAATAAAATGAATTTGAAAATGAGTATACCTATTGCAACATTAATTCATGTATAATATGTGTCGAATTAATGACGTGGAATTATTGCAATTTGCAGGGAAATTTTCCCTTGGAGAATGGCAATGGACACCTCGTATCTGTTAACAAAGGACAAGACAACCTAGCTTTCGACGACGCTGCAAGTGACACGAAGAAAGAACAGTTCCCTCATATTACCCAACTGTAAATTCTGACAAAGCATCTTGATATTACAATGACTGGTTTGGCACAGAAATCACGCTGATTCGTATTGAATCTTCAGTGATTTCAAATTGTCCATCTTGTGGTGCAATTGAGAAAAAGCAGCAACATTTGCGCATCCATGCCAGCTGCATAGGCATCGAGAATCATGTGCCCAACGCCTGTTGACACCTACTCAGTGTACCCAAAGGTCACAGGAAACGATATAAAGAGTACAAACCACTCTTAGTACAGCTCAGCCACTATCTTTCGTAAGTAGTATCCCTTGTGTTTAGTGTGCAAAACGACGACCACAAGAATGCACATGTTCTCGAGTTCTTCTCATTTTTACAATGGCTCAACGGCTCTTAAGGCAACACGGTATAACACTGCTGTTCGTAGTGATTGCCATTTCACATCGGTTAATCGCAGGACATTTGTGATTGCACAAAAGTGCTTCCAGCAATCGCATTCAAAACAAAATGTTCACTTGGCACAAACGCATAAACAAAATAAAAATTACTTCCAAGTTATCATGCAGGCTTCTGCGATCCTTCTACTTTTCTTTTTAAGAGTTTAAAGAAGAGTTTGAAGACATTTTTTTGAAAAAAAAAAAAAAAAAAAAAAAAAAAAAAAAAAAAAAAAAAAAAAACTACACAGCACACGTACTTAACTGATCAACATTTCTCACTCAGATTCACAAAGACCAAATTAAGTGATTGCCATTACTGTATAAACGCTCGATAAAACGGGTTTGACAGAAAATGCTGATTTATTGATGAAATGGAGGACAATTCCTATCAGATAACATAAGTAACACCCTAACTTTAACAATAAAACCACACTAAAATGAAGTGCTTAAAAACAGCAATGGACATATTGAACAACAAATAAATTAAGAGTAAACAAACCTAAATGGCCACAATCCGGCAAAGAAGAATCAACAGCGACATGGGCATGCAAGCGCTCACAGATGGCGCCACTCGAATTGCTAAACCGTAATTTCCACCCCAAAACTTGCTTGTAAATTACAGAAAAATTCTTTAAAATAAAATTTGGATATGAATTTTATGGTAAAAAAACGGGACTGCGTTTGGGCAATTTCATGGTTGAAGACTGGTACATTGATTAGATAAAATTTGCAACAACCAAGTTAGCATAGTGGCCTGAAGTGAAATTACACCATTTTAGGATGAACAAAGTCAAGAATATTAAATATCTTTTTAGAAAATGTACTCTTTATATAAAATTCCAGATATCTGCTCTAGCATCCCCACAAAGGGGGGCTCTTTTTGATTCCGCTATATCGAATTTGGTTTCATCCAGAAAGCAAATTGGATTGAAAGACGTGTACAACAACACTTTATAGAACATCACAACGGTCAGAATACAAAAAAATAATGACATCCATCCAACAATGTTAATTTATAAAAATGTCACCCTAACATGGTATCAGGTTCATATTTGAGAGTTTCCCCATAACTGATAGGCATTCAATGCTGTTGTTCTAGGAGTTGCAAACACCTAACAGGTAAACAGGTAGTGTAGTTATTGAGGAAGGCATAAATCGTTGGTTTTTGCAATCACCAAGAAATTACAAACATTGATGAAGAGGACCGCTATATGACAGCAAAACAAGTTTTTTTACTTTTATAGATTTGGCCTTTATTTGCATACAAACAAAACAGCATCTTTGTTAAAGGTGAGCTCACAGCACGAAAAGTTAGGCTGTTTGAAATTATACAAGTTTGATATCTTAACATAATAAAAAAGGGGGTAGCGATGCTTAAATAATGCTACATTATTTGCATTTACCATCCCCTTATTTGATAGATGCCTGGACTGGTTTACAAATTGTATACCTCATTTAACTAAAGCATTAATTGATGTGGACTCGTGTAAAACAAGAAGAAACATTGCAAGTAGTTAAACAATATCGTGAAAGAAAAATTTAAAAGTTAGAAATGATGTGTGGGTAGGTGCTTTAGCAAGGTGACGGTCTTCGTGAAGTGCTTGTTTTTGGTGAATAATTTACTTCATTGTCACCCACACCTGCAGGTGTTTAGTCAGATCGTCGACGCTTATTATTCTGCTCCTGTAAAGAGCCAATACAATTTAATTTGTATATATTGTGACAAGTTTATGTCAGTTTTTGCAATCTTTTTTGGGGATATATATATACATTATATACAAATTCGTTTCAAAATACATAATTTCTGGAATCACCATTTAGTAGTTATAATTTAATTGTAATTTGGGGACACGTTATTTTATTGAACCAAGACTTCAAATTGGCAGCCAATGATTTGTCTACTCATGGTAATTTTTTAAAAGTTACAAACTGGTCAAATTATTTACGTTTCTGTTCTAAATCTAGACATTTTGGCCTAGTCAATTTGTTCATGTCAAAAGAAAAACCACAATGTAATATTTGCTTTTCCAAACTGACAACGTAGTGTGCATTACCATAATAGGCACATTCTTAAGTGCAAAGGACACCAAAAAATAGTTACCTTTTCCTAATCAAGCCGCAGGCAAAATGAAGAAAGAAAGGGCATTAAGACAGTGTCATAGACAATTATTTTTACGTTATATATCAGCCACAATAAAAGCCTCATCAAAACAACGAATAGCCCTGTCAACAATTTTATCTGATCCCAAAGAAATAACATAACCCAGCTTTTCTGCTATTAATTACCATTGCTGAAGATGAAAGAATCACCATTTCTAAAACTATTTAATTTTCTGCAAATGCTGGTAATCTAGGCTCCTATAGTTAGGTTTGAGATGGTCAGGTTAGGTTAAATAAAAGATGCTGGAATCCCCATTTTTAAATAACTGATAAATCAGTTATTACGATTCATAAAATATGATGCATTATTGGCACATGCTGTAAACATAGTTCTCATATCATATTCTCATCTTACCTTCTGGGACAGAATGATTAACAAGCGGCGAAAAATACCCATCAAGTCGATGAAAAGATCCAAGGAGTGTCTAGGGAGGAGAACCATAGATCAGTCAGGTTTCACTTCAGGTAAAATAACAATCTAATAACTGCACAAAATAAGAATTGAATTACGTACTTAATGAAATCCTTATCCCCACGGCGACGTTTTTCCACTATAAGCTGTGTGTCATACACGACGCAGCCACACATTACGAACAAACCAAGATAGAGTTGTGCCTATGGGATAATAAATTTATTCAGTAACGTCCTAGTCAGTTATGATCCTATAGAAAAGTAGGTTGCAAGTGAGCTGAAAGTTTTCAAATTCATCCTGCCACAATTTAAATTTTAAACAAGTTCACAGTAGACCAATAAACCATTAAGTTAGTAGAGCATATCTTTGGAGTAATAAGATGTTGCAAGGCAAACTAGTTTACCGTATTTGCCTGCAGCACTGGTGAAAATCGAAAATAAATTGAATAAAAAGGTTTCGGTGTGATGTTTCAGCATGGGTTTACATAAACCAATGTTAGAAGAATCCAGGCATTTACTCTAGCATTCCTAAAGTAATTTTAAACTGTTAATCATGCCTACCTGGAACAGGAAAGCTGATCTGAAGAGCATAGATGCAATGCCAAGTACAAGAGTGAGGGACAGTGCTGACATCAGTGTTCCTGGAACAAGAATTGAATAGCAGAGATCATTTTGATGTTACGAACATAGAATGCATTAATTAAAATTTGCATTCGGCAGCAAATTTGGGTGCAGTAGGCTATTTTGTAAGCATTTCTACTTTCTACTCTTTAACCTACAGCAGATGTGCAAGTCATTTAATTTTACACATACCTGACAAAAACAGATAGTATCGCTGAGTGCTGTATAGTGAGCCCAATGTGAAGCTAATGAACACAAGCCCAGTGCCCATTAATGCAGTGGGAACAATTGTTGGATCGATGTGTAGAGCATAATTCAGCAGGGGTCCAATTCCAATACCTGGACAACAAAATTTATATAATTGGCAGTAGTTGAATAATTTTTTATTTAACTAAAATTACAACTAAACAACTAATCAATATTAGTTGTAGGTAAACTAACAACTAAAACTATTTAGTTCTTATTCGCTAGTAAGCAACTAATTTTTATAATTTCTTTATTTGAAGTTGCAAGAGCAACTAAACTACTTTAGTTGAAAAAAATTAGTTGTACTGGCAACTAACAACTGTTAGTTTATTCGTAGTTAAACTAATATTGAGCAACTAATAACTAACATTTTTTCAGTGTCATTTAAAATTTTTTTTTTGCTTTTTCTGGTTATCAGAAGTCTGCAACGGACGTATTTCGACTATTCTGAAAGTCGACAAAATATTTAAAGAGTTTAAATTAAATACTGACACTGTCATCAATTTTATGACTACTGAATATTCAATATCCAGTCCCTCCTCCATCTTTTAAAATGATATGCCAGGGTTCCCCTAGACCTGGAAAACCTGGAAAAGTCAGGGAACTTGAAAATGACATGGAAAAGTCAGGAATGAATGGTTTATTTTGAAAAAGTCAGGAAAGAATGGTTTATTTGGAAAAAGTCAGGGAAATTTAAAGCAGTCATGGCGATCCATGACTAGCTCATGGTCAGGGCCCATTTTCCGAGTAGAAATTTGCACAAATTTTCCACATTTTCGGAGTAAGATTTGCAAAATTTTCCCCGTTTTCCGAGTACAAATTTGCAAAATTTTCCACGTTTTCCGAGTACAAATTTGCAAAATATTCCACGTTTTTTGAGTGCAAATTTCCAAATTTTCCACGTTTTCCAATTACAAAGTTGCAACATTTTCCGAATACAAAATTTTCCCATCTACAGATGCCAACCAGTTCTAACTTGGAAAAACTCTTAATTGCTGAAAATCTACAGATGCAAATTTGTTAAAACTTGGAACAACTCTTGCTGAAAATCTACAGATGCAAATTTGTTAAAACTTGGAACAACTCTTGCTGAAAATCTACAAGTGCAAATTGTTCAAACTTGGAGGAACTCTTTCAAGAATGGAATACGTGCACAAACTAAAAGAAAAAGGCAAGCACCAATTACCAAGGAAGAACTGAATCAAGAATATCACTATACACCAGGACCTGGACAGAACTCTAAGAATGTCAGATAAGTTCCACATTCACTTGTTTGTTCCTTGTACTTACTGTACATTAGCTAAAGATTAGGAAGATTTGATAAGTTGTACTCACATGTATTGTTCCTGTTGTATCTTGTTTTACTAAAATTAGGAAGGGAAACAAATTAGTCAAATTGAAATTGGAAATTATTTAGAATTCTGGGTTGAGACTTATTAACAACATAACAAAGAATGGAAACATTTAACATAATCCTACATCAAAGGCCTTAATACTTTACCTGCCACCAAGGAAATAGGCCACATCTAAGTAGCCAGAAGATTAAAAATCTAGAAAAGATAATAGGGCTACACAATGTTATCCACTGCTTTGCCAATTAGACACGACAATATTTTGCAAACTTTACTAATAACAATTTTGTATTCGGACAATGTAGAGAGTTTTGCAAATTTGTGCATGGAAAAATTTCGAAATCTAAACAACTTTGTCCTCGGTATTCCGAGGACAAAGTTGTAAGAATGCAGGCAATTTTAAATTCTTATCCTCGGAAAAAGTGAAAATTTTTGCAAATTTGGACAATTTTGTAATTTTGTTTATCCTTGGAAAACATAGTCCATTTTTAAATTTTCGTCCTCGGAAAACGTAAACATTTTTGCAAATTTGTACTCTGGAAACGTGGACAATTGTTCAATTTTGTCCTCGAAAAACGTGGACCATTTTTCAATTTTATCCTCGAAAAACGTGGTCAATTTTTTAATTTTGTCCTCGGAAAACGTGGAAAACTTTTCGAATTTGTCCATGGAATCTGTGGCAAATTTGTACTGAGAAAATTTGCAAATGGTCCCTTAAAAAATGTATCGTCTGCATTTTTTTCGTTTTAATCACTTCATCGTACATAGTATACTGCGGTAAAGTGATCAACATCTAAGCAAAAATTGTACAACGGTTTGCCAAGGTTTCCAACTTTTTTCAACAGAAAGTATACCTTCGTATTTTTTCAGATTTTTTCAGATACTGTACTACCAAACGGTGAAAATAAGTGCGGAATTTGGCAAGAAATTCGGCGAAACTGTATATCCGAAAGTAGCTACAGTACATGTACATAGCATTTATTGCAAAACTGCATACATACTGTACATGGGAAGTTAAACAATTTTCTATTCATTTAGATCTAGTAATATGAATTTACTAAAGCATGCATTCTCTTAATTAATGGATTATTCATTAGTAAAACATCAACGGTTGTTGATGATGGCAATGAAGCAAATTCACAGGGTTTCCCCACAAATTTCATTTTCAACTTTACTGACTTTCCAGGTTTAAAGAAAACTTCCCTGACCAATAACAATATTGACATATGTCAATGTTTTCCACGATTTTTCAAAATCGCCACAGGACAATATATTTTAAAAATTACCAAGGACAATTTTGAAATTTTTCAAAATTAACATAGAAAAAATACTTTTTTTTAAAAAAAAAAAAACTAGCATTAAATTTTTTGGAAAATTTGACAATTTTGTTTTCGGAGAAAGTAGAAAGTTTTGCAACTCTGAAAAACGTGGAAAATTGCGCAATTTTGTCCTCGAAAAAAATCAATTTTTTTAGTACAGTATTTGTCCTCGGAATAAGTGAAAAACTTTGTAAAAGGTTAATCCGGGTCTTAAATAGTAAATATAATAATTAGCAGTTAAAAATTTGGCATATTTGTTCTCGGAAACTGTTGAAACATTTCCACTCCGAAAACGTGGAAAATGTTGCAAATTTGCCTTCAGAAAAAATCAAAAAATGTTGCAAATTTGTCCTCGGAATAGGCGAAAAACTTTGTAAATGTGTTCTCGAGAAAGGTTGAACATTTTGCAAATTTGTAATCTGTAACTGGTAAAATTTTTTCACAAATGTATCCTCTAAATAGGTGAAAAACTTTGCAAATTTGTCCTCAGAAATTGTTGATAAATGAATAAGTTAACATATGGGCCCTGAGCTAACCCCGTAGAAGCATTAATTTTGGATCGTGAAAACATGAATACGTTGAATTTCCCAACGTATTCGACAAAACGTTAGTGGTCTGGGGTTATCCTGATCACGTGACCTTTAGGCCAACGCATAAGTGAGAAAATGGTACCAGGAAAAATAACCTGCCAAGATGGCTGAAATGCATGATTATGCATGAATGGTGCCAATAAACATGCTTTTTAGACAAGTTCAACTACTGTACATGTAACAACATAGCTTGAGAAAACGCTGATGTTAATAACCAGGAAACAATTGCAGTTTCAATGTAATATAATGCAAATGTTACAGTATTATACATAACGCATAATCAAGTACCAAACGAAATAGAAAATTTTGCCCCAGTTTACTCTTAAATTTTTCATTAATGAGAGGTGTCAACTCAGTTAAGAGCAGTGTTAGCCAAAAGTTTTTTTTAATTATTTTAATTGTAGTTGCAAGAGCAACTAAACTAATTTAGTTGAAAAAAATAGTTGTACTGGCAACTAACAACTACTTAGTTTATTCATAGTTAAACTAATATTGGACAACTAAGAATAACATTTCTTGAATGTCACTTAAAAATCATTTGTTTTCTTTCTCTGGTTACTTGAAGCCTGTAACGGATGTATTTCAAAAATTCTATTTGTTACAGGGTTCCCCCAGACCTGGAATACCTGGAAAATCATGGAAAAGTCAGGGAAGAATGGTTTATTTCGAAAAAGTCAGGGAAATTCAACGCAGTCATGGCGATCCAAAATTAATACTTCTACAAGGTTAGCTCAGGGCCCATTT
>JAQGAO010004082.1:0-15746 GCA_034697705.1 Ommatoiulus sabulosus | reverse complement strand
ACTTGTTAGCCAGCTGGGTGGCGCCAGTGGTCGGTAAGTAAATTTCTTAATTTAAAAGTCTCAATGTGCTCCCACCCTATGACGTGCTTTCCTTCAGGTAAAATAATAAGCTTACCATGATCCTAACGTTTTAAACTGAAATAATTATACTGCATAGCTCTGCCTACCCGCAGTGTATGTTGATTAGTACCCTCGATTTATTACTATGCGAATGCAGACTACAATAGCTCACACATGTACGTTTTATCATTCTGGTGCTTGGTTGGCCATTGGTATATTTATCGACATTGATGATAAAATGATATGTCTAGCTTTAAGCATGTGCTTCTTTATCGGTACTCTGTCCAGGGCCATCTGCCAAGTCACGAGTTGCTATAAAAATCACGAGTTTCAAGACTATGCAAAAGATGCGCAGTATTGAGCCACTAGCTTAATTGTTAGTAGTTTTAAAGTATTGCAGCAACGGGTTCTTAAGTTTTCTTATAGAATTTAAATTAATTATACTTCATATTTTGAGCGTTTGAAAACTTATTTTGCGTCAAACTTTTGTTGCACATTTAGCAAAAATAGTGATACTTATAAATGTTCGACATATACAGGTGGGAAGCCCCTAAATTCAGTAAGGATGACATCAGAGTGCTCGTGTTTAGAGAATGTCAGCGAAGAGGAAGAAAATTATTATTTGACTGGAAGTCCATCAAAAAGTCGGAGCCTATATTGCAGGTTAGTGAACATTTGCATTACACACATGCAGTTCTGTATTACATGTATATCTCATGGCAGATCTTAAACAAAATAATGTAATTATTACATTTTTTAAATATTTCCTTCTTTTTTTTTCTCTAGGCTTCAGCGCCATCATGCAAATTGTCTTTTCAAAAAAGCAGTAAGCAATCACTATCACATGAGAAGATTGAAGGATACACTGAAGTGGCATTCAATGGAATGACATATCAGGTAGGCATGCATGGTCTAGCTTTAATCTTGGCTGAAAATGTTTTGGAAAATTCACCGTATTTAGTAGTATTGATGCATTTTTCTTATTTGTTTGCAGTATTTAAGGCCACGATCTGATGTTAAAATGCTTGGAGAAATGATTTTTGGTTCAGTAGCGATGTCCTATAAGGGCATTGCCATTAAAATTCACAACATTCGATCACCACCGCAGCTAATGTTTAGTAAAGTTTTTCCTGCTCCTGGACTTTCTGCAATGGATAGGCAAGTCTACATATAAATTTAACTATTGCATGTGTATTTATTTCTAAAAATTAAATTACGGTGTCATGTACGTGTGTATCCTGATAATCCAAATAGTTTCAAAAACCATTTTCAGAAATATTTTAAATATTTTTTTTTTACTTAAAAAAGCAAACTGTATAAGACCCCAGTCGGTTTTTTTCAAATTTTGGTTTGATAATTAATTTTTCTGATGCAGTGATCGGGATTCTGATGGACCAAATAGCTTGCAGAACTCCATATCGGAATGTTGTCCAATACGGTCCTCGCCAAATAAGTTGTCTGGATCAGTAGGTTCGTTCACTTCTTGTTTTAACACCTTAATCGTATAAGCTCATATATTCAAGTTTCATCTCACAGTGTGCCTGCCTATGTGCCAACGCTGTTATACTAAATGATATGCCAATTAATCTTTCAGCTCACAGTGTGCCTGTCGATGTGCCAACAGAGTTTTCCTCCCTGCAGGCAGAGGATGATCTGGAGTTGATAGCTCCATCTTCATTGCGGTCTAATGGCAGCTTTAGCAGCATACGAAGCTTTCAGCGATCTCCAGAGGGTAGCAGCAATAGTCTTAATAGTCTAACTCGTTCAGGAAGTTTTAACAGCTTACACAGGCGATGGTTAAGGACTGTGACAACCAACATGGAATTTGGCTTGAAGCGAATGCCGGAAGAAAGCATAAGCAAGGAAGATGTTAGTCTTGTAATAACTGCTCTGTCAAGTTATAATCTGCATAAAAAAACGCTATACTTATTATCTATGTCCTTTGATTTTTTTCAGAAAATTATTCCGAGTAATAGGCGGACCAAATTAGCAATATCCGTGGTTGTCTCACTAAGCGATAAAGAGGAGGAGGAAAGGTAATTGATGCATTTTTGGATAAAAACTAAAAATTTATTGTATTGTAAATATAGCAATTTTTTTGTGCCTTATAGAGATTTTCAAAACTTCTTCTTTTCTCATATTACGTTAATCGAGGGCTATTTAAATAAATTAAGCATGACCGTGGAAAGAGCTTATGTCAATCGACAACAGTTTGTTCATCTAGTCATGGAGGTAAGATTTGTTATTCTTGATTCATATTTTATAAACGTTATATGTAAGCATTGTTTCTACGAGGGTTGTTTCAGTAAAGGGCTTTCTTCGAAGATATGCTTTCAGCATGCAAAATAACTTTTCAATCCACTCATAGACCGAACGTTTGGACATTACTTGAACTTGCTTAAATATTTCACACAGACGTCGATACATCACCGCTACTGAGCCATTATCTCCTCTGAAACCATCTTGCTTTCGAATTTTAATCGTGTGCAATTTTGGAACCATATCTTTAAATGTTGATTTTTCCCAGCAAATTCCAAAAATAAAAAGTGATTGTGGAAACAAAATGAACACTTCTCGCAATTGTGAATTGCACTACATTATGCATAAGTAAAAATGAGTTGTCAGATTTGGAAAGACAGCTTTGAGAAAACTATGGCTAATTTAGGTTTTCTAAGAGTAAAATTACCAGTTGTAACGACTAATGCACTACTATGTAAAATCTAATAAGGACTATAACGAAATAATACACTAGAATCAAAATAGCACGTCGTCCAATGATGTCTATGTATTATATTTCTTATAAATTAATCTCCCATGTATAGAAAAATTCTGATATATTTACCAGTCTGTCAACCCTTTGAGGAATCGCTGCAGAAAATTTTAAGCCTGTATAGTACCTATGTATAGATATTTAATATTATGAAACCCTATAGACTAAAGTAGTAAGATTTAATTTTATCATGGTCAAAAGATCATTGTGAAAATATTGTTTACAGAAAAGTAAACATTGCAAAGTTTGAAAAGATGTTTACAAAGTTTGAAGAAATACATTGGGTCAAGAGCTGACTGATGCCCTTTGAAGGTTATGGTTTGAGTGCATTAAAAACAAGTGACAATTGAAGTTTGAGTAAGCGCAGTTTATAATTTTTTATTATATGGTATTCTTGAATTCCCCTAATGACCTTCTATAAGAAATTTTGAGAAATACCACTTGGCGATTTTCCAAAGTTAAGAACCTACAGTATCTGTCAGGACCGCAATAAAATATATTTTGTCTGGGCAATTTTCCAAACTTTTATCTACAGTGTGATACAGTGTGCGTGTACATGTAGTTGTTTAGACCTAGCTGTTTAAGCTTTTATGTTGGTCGTTTGCACATCTGACATTTACCTGTCGACTCGATCTGTATGTTACGTTGCCTATTTGTAGAGTCAATAGGTATAGGTTCTGACTCACTGTAAATTCAGAAATAACTCCTTGCTGATGTAGCAAGAAGAATGCATGTTAATTGAACCAGTTGACAAACGTCAGCTAATGTGATTAAAAAAAGCTGCACGTGGTCTTTGTTGGCTTATTCGTATTGCCAAGCAAAAGTCACGTGCCATAACATTTTTGGCAAGGGCAGAATGCAGTTTTTATTGTGTGCCAAAGCATTATGATCTCGAGTAGTTGTGTTCATGGATCGCCTATTTATTTGTCATACAACAACTAAAAATATACCTGATCAGCATTATTTGATTCAGTCAATAGTAAATCAAGACAGTTCTGACTGCATAATGATAAAAATAGACCCTGCAATATGTAATTAGTCACGTCTTGTGATGTCATTGCTCAATCACATGCAATACATGTAGATGCATTCCTGCAAATTACTTGTAAGTCGATGATGTTATAGGGAGATGTTTGGAAAATCGTTTTTGTATTTCTTTTAAAGTAAAACAGTTATTGAAATTTCACCTCTTACTTAAAAAGGTGTTTAGAAAAAATCTTGTAAGCAAAAAAAGGCAATCATAATAGCGGACCAAACAAAATATCAAAAAATTGTATAACTTTCCAAGGAAATTCTTGAGAACATAGATTAGAAATTTAAAGGTGTAAGATTATATAAATATCATCACATGCTTTTGATTGTACAAATAATTATTCAATTTTCATGGTCATAAAGGTTATTTATTAATTTCTGTTTTGTTTTCAGGGTGTTGAACGTCTCCAGCAAGCCTTGTTTGACTTATATACTGCACCCCGGTTCCCTGAACCCGTTTGGCTCAGTATGATGAACCCAGCAACTCAACAACATGTTCTTTGCTTAAGGTTCATAACAGAATTAATGAATCTATTGGAACAGTATGACAGCAAGACGACTAATTTGTGAGTGATATAGCTCATTGGTCCTTTCTTGTCATAGTTATTTACATTTAGCTATTTTACTTTTCATTAATCTCAAACCTTGTCTATGGTTTCCAGTTTTATTAGTACCTTACTAACAGCTGTACTCACTCATCATCTTGCCTGGGTTCCCACAGTGACTCCACCAGGAATTTTACCTAGTCAATCCTTTCACGAGAAACATAAAGCAAAATGGGTAAGGAATAACGTAACCCATGAAATGCTTGCTTTGAGTAATACCCTCTCTATAGCGTAATTTCTACATAGAAATTGTATTAAATACAGTTTTTTTTATTTTTAGCTTGATATCTTAGCAAAATTGCATCCGTATAATCCTTTGTGGATACAATTAGGGTGAGTTATTTCATTTTGTGCCTTAATTATTAAAGTATTTATGGGTCCTCCATACCTCATGAAGCATAGACATTGATCTATCTTAACTGAATGACATTTAGTTTATCCATAATTTATTTTTCAATTATTTATACCATTCCTGCTCACTTCTTATTTGGAAATGAAATAAGACTATAACAACAACAATACCAGCTACATCTGGTCTAATTATAAAAAAAACATTTTTCTAAATTATTAAGATAATAGCTGAAATCGACATAAAACTTGAAAGAAAACTTCATGTACTGTAATTTCAAACATAATTAATTTTTAATTTTCTGCCAATGCTTTTTAAGGGATATCTACGGGGCTCTTGGATATCCATCTAAAATGGCAAAGACCGTCATAATTGGCCGTGATTCGGACCTTGTCAAGAGGATCATGTACTGCCTTACATATTTCATACGGTGCAGTGAGGTATATGAAAATGTGGAAATTCGCGCTCCTGTTTCACGCCAAAATATAATGTCCGCATCGTCAACGTCTTCCGGCAGCACAGTTGTTGGTGATTCTTTGCATTGCTTGCAACTACAGGACCAGGCATCTACATATCAACTGCCAGACGTTATGCATGACGATACTTTGGATGGTAAACCTGGTTCATTCCGAAGTCTTCCAAAAAGGCTTTCAAGTTTGCCTGATCTTAAGGCATTGGACACTTGCAGCAAGCGACGTCCAAGTGCAGTTGAACGACAGGAAGGCGAGGGTGATGAGGATGATGATGACGTGTTTTGTAGTGAGCAAGCTCAGTTACGGGTTGGAAGGCAGCTTTCAGCAGCTGAAAAATCTCATCGCCATGGCGTTATTTTTGAGGCTTCAGAACATTTGAATTATGGCGAAATTGCCGATGCAGGCTCAACGAGCGAAGAACAGCAGTGTCAAGTGCGTGATTCAGGAATAAATAGTTACCTAGAGGCAGAAGAAGGACCTAGAATTGGCATCGTTTTGAATAATATTCAAAATAAAGGCACTTCTGGGAATAAATCAAAACGCAGATCTTCAAATGGCAAAGTGTCTTTTACAATTGGCAATATCCCCTTGGAAGAGATCTGTACTCCCACTCGCAAAGGGGAACGAGAACAGTCACCTGTCAATGATGTACTGGTTTGCACTTGTGGAAAGCACATCCCCGGTGCAAATAAAAACACAATTTTTGCTATTAAATCTAAATCAACAGAATCTTCAATTGAAAATGGACTTGATAATAATCGCAAACCTCCAAAGCTGTCTTTATCATCAGTTAATGCTAAGCTAATTCAGCTTCACAATGGCTTAGTGCCGATCGAGACTGATAGCCTTAACACTAACGGACTGATGGGATTCGGCAAAACGTCTAGTTTAGCATGCGATTCGGGTATTCACAGCTGCGAAGATAGCAGAGTTGATCTAATGGACAGTAGAGCGTCATTAACAACGCCAACGAATACTGTAGAGGTTTTAAAGTTCAGTTTGCCTGCAGTGAGGCTAGAACATGTTCGAAATGTAGGCAAATCGAGAGAAGATGATCAAGTATTTCTCTGTAGAGAGAAATTGACAGACTTCATTGGCATACCGGAAAGTGAATTACCTAGTGACTTTAAAGGCGAGCTGGAAGCACATCACGTTAAAACTGCGCAAAATGGAGTTGCTCAATTCAGTTCTTGTCAGAGGCATAAAGTTAGCAAAGGAC
Organism: Ommatoiulus sabulosus; assembly: GCA_034697705.1. Taxonomy (NCBI): domain Eukaryota; kingdom Metazoa; phylum Arthropoda; class Diplopoda; order Julida; family Julidae; genus Ommatoiulus; species Ommatoiulus sabulosus. Next base: position 9,238 of record JAQGAO010004082.1, on the reverse strand, counting down.
GTCATCAGCATTTTGATTATGAACGGTCGAACAGTATGTTCGACGAGTACTTTGATGAGAACGTAGAGCTTAAGATGCTCGACGAACAAACCTTTCAAGAGAAACTAAAGCAGAAAAGATGTTTAGATCCTATGAAATCAAATTTGCATTCTCCGACTTCTGAAACTGAATTTGATTGTAAATGTAGAGTCAGTGGTGGAAAATGCGAAAGTCGAGATAGTCTTTTAGATGGACAAGATGGTGGTCATGCTTGCTGCTGTGATTCTTTGTCGGCTTCTTCCACGTCATGGCAACGGCAAGTGCACTCCAATAAAAGGACAGTAATGTGGAACAGCACAGTCTCCTCTATTGGTTCTAGTGAAAATGAAACTTTGGATTTCTTTGACCGTGTCAGTGAGCTTCCCATGCCAAAGTAAGTAAAGGAAGATTGTGAAACTTTGTGTGTTTATTTTGGTTTTATAATCAAATTTAATTGTCAACTATTTAAAAACCAGACTGCATTGTAATTCTTTTCACGCTTTGGTTCCAAATTCCTACTTTAAGTGTCATGGCATGCATATGACTGAATTGTCTTCATCACTTGGACAACATGATTAGTTGATAGAAAAGTTGATAAAATTGATAATAGGAATTAATGAAAAAGTTTAGATTAGTGAGTGATTTCATGAAAATTTCTTAAAAAAACAACTCTTGAGATTGACATTAATTGTAATAAAAAGCTTACACAATAAGCTCTCTGCTAATTGATTAATCCTTTCTATAGGCCTACTATATTAATGAGTGCAATATTGTAATTTTAACATTATCAATTGGATCGTTCTTTACATGCCATCATGTAAATGGGATTAAGGAGGATGTTTAATTGACATTTTTTTCACACTATCTTATTATTTCAATCCTTGATTTAGGTCGGAAATCAAGCCATGCACAACAAACGAACCATGTCGAGGTTTTGGGTGGTCTCTAATGACTAATTATATTGATCATTATATGCCTGACTTTGCTTTGCAAGGAACAAATGAAAGCAAATTTGGTGACAGGCTGTTATCTGATCTAAAAACCACTGTTCAGAATCCCTTGCTGGAGGAAGCTATTTCAGAGGCCATTTGTATTGTGGCTAATACAGACAACTGGTGAGTTGAATTTAAGTAATGCTACAAGATCAATATTTTATATATTACTATCTCATGATTCCTGGTTCTTGACATGTAGGACGGTTGAATTGGTATCCAGCCGCAATGGTGCAGTAACAACAGATGGTGTCCCGCAAGGAATCAGAGTCACAACATCTCAATTAGTCGCTGGAATGACAGACTCGCTAATTTACCTTTGGAAATTAAAAATGTCACCAGAATTTGTAAGTATGACGTTCATGAGAAATATTTACACGTCAGCAATTAAAGGTGTGACATCATAATATGAAATATAATGGGGGAGGGTGTTGGCCAAATTCTGTTAATTTTATATCATTTTTTGGTCATTATCAGTTGGCTATGGTCATAACTCTTGTTTTATATTATAAAAGCCTTTGATTACTGATTCCAGTATGTTTCTCTCAGATTTATACAGCATATGCCTGTATTTCTGATTCATTTCAAAGGGAGACATGCGAGACTTTTCGTGCTTGCATTTTAATGGGTGTCTCAAAGTTATTATTTCTTATCATCTTATAGTGTTTGCTACATCTGGAAGATCGTCTGCAAGAATTTTACTTTAAAAGTCGTTTATTGGCGGAGTACTTTTTGGATTCGCGGCCGTCAGATATACAGAAAGTGGCATCAGATTTAGGGGTCGACACTAGTGATCTTCCATTTCTTTTCGCAGTTTCTTCTATACATTCCCCCGAAGTCACTTGCAGTTACGGTACTTCATACAGATGATAATGGATTGGAACAGATCAGGTGAACCAAGTGTGCCTTGTTTACACCAATAGCCTTTCAGTTCCACATTCTTTCATCTATGATAACAGCCATCATCAAGTGGTTGAAAGAATTAATACTTGATCCGAGGTTGTTTTCTATACCATAAATCAAAATTGAGTTGATTGGGTTGAGAAAAAAAACCTCGCCTCAAGATTTATAACCAGTGAATTTTACAAAATTGAGCGCACACTAAGCAAATATATTTTTCACTAAATTTGATTAACCGTCCAGATTTTTGACTCATACACTTTTACATAACAAATTATTGCTTTTGTAGAAGGGAACTGGACTATCTTTACATCTTGGATTGGATGCTTAATTATGCTTGAACATAAATCCAAGTTTTAACATAATATTTAAATGCCACCCTATAAATAAAATGGCATGTAATACGACAGGGTTTGTTACTTAGATATTTATGCAAAATGGAGAGCAATGATTGTTTTTTATATTGCTCACTCCATTCTGGTGCATGTCACTATGCTATGCCAAATAGTTATTTTAAGATTTATAATTATTTTTATACCCCCTTATTAAAATTGTACTGTACAGTAAAAGATTTTATGACATTCTCAGCCCAAGGTTTTAATAGTAAAGCAATTATGGGCAAGTGCAAATTGTTTATAGCGCTGTAAATACTTGTTTGTAATAAAACTTGTTTTAAATTATGAGAAATTCAAAAAATCTTTTCATAGTTTTTAATAAATCTTTCAAGCAGTTGATTAACTTTCCAGCTTCAAGGGATACTTGGTGGATGGGATGCTCGTGCAAGCTAAATATGTTTGAGTTGCACACGAGGCCAAGATTAATACAATTTGCGGACGTGACTAAAATTGTATTCACTTTATTGAAGATTCAGTGTTGAAAAGTAAAGTAATCTTATCAACACTGGCAACCATCTTGATACCTATTCATTGCCGAAGAAGCCACCACTATGTAATTATTAATGCTAGTTTTATTTCAGGATAATAAGTTTGCCAAACCTTTTAATGATGACAAGATGCTAGCGCATGCATTATAAAACCTTGTAACGACCACGGTTGCTGGGATGGTATGTCGTTTGCTGAAAAGAAAAGTATGAAAATGAGTTATTAACAAGGTACAGTAAGTAAATTTTTAGACATGCCAGTTTGTTTACTTACTAGCTTGATAAGTTCTTCCTTTATGAGACGCGTAATCTCAGCTTTAGCTTTGGAAACTGCCAATTCGTTTGTACTTTCGATGGCCAAGTAGAGCTTTCTGTCGCCATCTTTGGCATCTTTTCCTTGGGGATAAAACGTGCCACGTACTGTGATCCCAGCCTCAGAATATTCACTTATTTGAGCCATCGTTTCCTATAGGAATTATTAGAAATTTAGATTAGTCTGCCCAATGTTACACTGATGATTGAAGTTTAATAGCGAGAGTAACTTGCCTTTGAAGTTACCCTCCATCTGGCCTGTTGGGGGAAATCGTTGATCTCGAGTTCTTCTTCATACTTCTTAAAAGTCTCCACTGGCTCATCTTCCTTTCCGTCTTCTTCTCCTTTTGGTTGGTAATTCAGTTTGGCATTTAGTTTTTCAGCTAATTGTTCAGCCATTGTCTTTGCCTGTCGGAAAAGGAATTAACATGAGACTGCGAAGTAACACAAACAATCGTTATGCTATTTGCATAACATGATTGGTGAGTGTGCTTTTTTTAATTATCAGGATAAAATGTTTTTGTTTTTTTTCACAGAAAATAAACTATAGAAAGTAAACGTGAAACATTGTGATCAGATGCTGTATTACAAACTCTTAGTCTCTATATGCTGCTATTTTGATAGAATAACGTTAGCTTACGGATATGGTTTGCTGTGGTGATATTTCACCCTTCAATATGGCCTCGGCCGCTTGCTGCGTTACGACTTTAGCATCCGCACCCAAATTCTTTGCTAAATTGATCCGCGATGCGAGCATTTTGGCCAATTTCAGCTTTTCCGTGTTGGAGCCTGGAGGCACAACTGGGGCTGTAGCAACCACAGGTTGCGGCGCAACAGGTGCGGTTACTTCTTTTACTCTTCGTTTAGGAGCCAGCATGGTTTCAATTTGTTGGTCAATCTAGTTGAAAAGGAGCAATGTGAAAGTGTGAAAATGGTTTATACCAATTTCTAAATGGAAATTAAAAATTAACTAAAAAATTAGTCAAAATCAATGTAGCATTACATCATCTTCCGCATCCTCATCATCCGAATCCTGAAGTCCCAAAGCAGCCTTTTGAAACTTTTTCCGTTCATTAGCAAGCTGAGCTTCCGCTTCATCAAATTTAAAACCTTTACCACTAAATCCGCTTCCACCTTTGACTTTTTTGCCTTCCTGGAATTAAAAAAGTACAGATAGATCAACATCCAAGTGCTACCTATATTTTAAACATAATATTATTGCAGCAGTTTCATCCCTACCGCTTCTTGTTTGTTTTTATAGCCATCAGAAAGTGCTAATAGTTCTGGTGGGACAGTATTTCCAGCTGATTCCAAAGCCTTGACAATATCTCCACAGTATCTTTCCTGCTCTGGTGTAATGAAAGTGTACGCAAAGCCTTTATTTCCAGCTCTTCCGGTTCGACTTGAGAAAAAAAGGGGAAGATAAGATTAGACAAAATTCGTAAATTTGAAAAGCGTAAAATTCGTAAATTTAACTAACCCACAGCGATGAACATAGTCCTCATAATGATTCGGGCAATCATAGTTTATAACTGAAAAGAAATAAAATTACATGCTAATTCATGTTTGGTAATTTCCAAGTTAATTTGGTAACATTGCAAACCTACCTAAAATTAAATGTTTTACATCCAGGCCTCTAGCAGCAACTGATGTTGCTATCTGATAATAAAATAATTATATTTTAATATTTGATATTAGTAGCAACCAATTTCTTTTCAATTAATGAGTTAGTCCTACCAATAGATTCACTTTCCCTGCTTTGAAGTCGACCATCGTACTATCTCGATCAAACTGATCAATTCCACCATGCAGGGACATGCACGTGTATGATGCTTTCATCAACTCCTTTAACAGTCCATCGGCATGTTCCTGTTTATCCACAAACACTAAGATGCTCCCTTTGTCCCAATAATACCCCAAAAGTTCCAGGAGTTTGAGAAATTTCTGCTCTTCGTCAATTACAATCTATATAAATAAAAATATTTCATTCTGTGTGATGCAAAATCGAAACTGCAATTGTTTATTACTTCACCTAAATGCATCTTACCACATGCTGTTCTACATCCTTGCAGACCTCTGACCGACCGCCAACTTGGATTTCTATTGGTTTGTTGAGAATTTTACGAGCAAGGGCTTCCATTTGTCGAGGGAATGTTGCTGAAAACAGGACAGTCTGTCGATCTGGTCTGATGTTATCTATAATGCGCATTACCTATACGATAGTCGAGACTTAGTTGGTACGTTCAAACAATTATTTTCTTTTTCATTTATCGTGAGATTTTTAAAATCATGAAAACTAACTTGAGGTTCGAATCCCATGTCAAACATTCTGTCAGCTTCATCAAGCACAACGTATGTGCATCTTCTAAGATTTGTCACTCTTCCTGAAAAGATGAAGAGAGATATTATATTAAATATTACAAGTGGCATTAAATGTAAACTGTTAAAAAATTCTAAGAAAGTATTCTTGCAAATATCTATCATTTTTTATTGTTTTTTAATGCTACATGTTCTATAATCTCAAACCAACCACTGTTAGCTGCTAGCATATCTATCATTCTTCCCGGTGTGCACACAATGACCTCTGTTCCTCTTTTTAACTCTGCTATCTGTTCTGATATCCCAGTTCCACCATAAACACAAACAGCACGCAGGTTGAGTGATTTTGAGAACTTCTTACATTCTTTTCCAATCTGCATAGCCAGCTCTCTGGTTGGTGTCATGATGATAGCTAAGTAGAAAGTCAGACACATTAGCGCTAGAATCCGCAAACGTACAAATAAATAACTGATAATAATGTCCTTACCAATTGGGCCATCATCATCTTCTAGTGGAGGTTGATCTAATATATGCCTAAACATAGGGATGAGAAAAGCTAACGTTTTGCCACTTCCAGTCTTGGCAATTCCAATCATGTCTCTCCCAGTCATTATTACTGGAATAGCTTGAGTTTGAATCGGTGTTGGCTTATCATAACTTTGCCTGTAAGCGAAACATACATTGGTACAAGCTACCACACAAGGTGAATAAAGGGAGTAATACTTCTATTTGCGAACCTTTTTAAGGTGTCAAGAACCTTTTTACTGCAGCCGCATTGAGCCCAGCTTTTAATCGGCTTTGGACAACCTTTACCTCGAACCCTTATACCTTCTAATTCTGTTCGATATTCTTCCACCTCTTTATATAGAACAACAATGAATACAAAATTCAATTTTTGAGTGCTTATTGGTCCAGTCATTAGGAAGATTAAACGTTTTAAGTGTTTCACCTTCTGGAGTCATTTTGGCAAGTTCTGGTACTTCTACGTAAAAATTCTTCCGGAATGGCTGATATTCTACCTTTGTGTGGTCGATGGCTTTCAGCAATTTCTTTTGCTTGCTTTGCAAACCAGACATAGCTGATTGCAAATCTTCATTTTCATCTTCTGAAGAATACTGGAAAGAAGAGTCATTTCAATTAACCACTTAAATTTCATAAACAACTAAAAAGGTCAACAAAATTATTGATGCTTACTTCTAATGCATCTTGATCTTGCTCCATTAGTTCTCCCTTCTTTTTACCATCTTTTCGTTTTGCAACTCCAGATAGAAGCACAACTTTCTTAACAGCAGCAGGCTAGAAAATTTACATTGAATAATTTTCTACAATTTTTTTATATTATTTTATTAGCTCCTTTTAGAAATGTTACTTACCTCTGGTTTTACTGTAACTACCGAACCAGCTTTTGCGACCTTTTTCCCATCCCCTTTATGATGAATATGACGAACTTCTTCTTGAACCCCCTATAACATAATTGTATGCAAAGACACGTTTAATGAGTATTTACTAATTAACATATAATGAATTGGTATAAAATCTACTCAATTTTCAATAAGTTATATTGTTATCTTGATTTTCGAAGAATTTTAAAAAAAGGTGCATATCCACTTTTTTCTAAATTTAAAAACCTTCTGGGTTATTTAACTAAACTAAGAAAATTTTAATATCATTTAAACTATATGGACAAACTCTCGTTCTTGAGAATGATATTGTAGAGAGCCGAACCCATGCAAAGATGCCTACCTGCATATAAGCATCCAAGGGATCCACTTCATTTTCGTCCACTGGTTCAGCTTCTTCTTTTACTTCTTCGTTCTTTTCTTCAGCATCTGGAACTGGAAGCAATGGTAGATCTTCATCTTCATCATCTTCCAAACTCCATTTCTTTGTTGGGGGCAAAATAACCAATTGAGCAGTGATGCCACCACTAGCTTCTATTTCCTTCATCTTTCTTTCAGCTCTCCATTTCTCAATTCGCTCCCGCCTTTTCAGCATTTCTAGTTCCAACCTTTTCTGTTCAGCTTCCTGGATTTAAAAACAACTTAATTCTTACCTATGCAATGCAGATTCTGTATAGCAAAATACATCACATTCATAATTAAACATACCTTATCAAGCTGAGACTGTTCAAATTTCTCGGCGGCTGCAGCATCTTCTTTAAGCTTTGCTTCTTTTATCTCATTCTTTTTCTTGGCATCATCTTCGGCCTTGTCATGGTTTTTTGTCCTTGACCGCCTTCAATGTAACATACAAATTTCATTTATACCAATTTACCCAGAGCTCAGGAAAAAAATACACGTCAGTGAATAATAAACTTGACATTGCACAAAAAATACCCAACAGGGCTTCGGGCAACTTATTTGTTAATTCCTAAAATCTAAATTATCTTCTTTAAATTTATAACATTTTTTTATACATTAGTTGTAATCATATGTATACATATTTATAAATGAAAAGTTCAAACAAATACAGATTATTTGAAGAGATCAACTAAAGAGTGATGCTAATAACCCAAAAAAAGAAATACCTTAAAATAAGAGTGAAAAGTACCTAAATGAAATGAATTATCTAATACCTTTCCAAGCTATGGGACCTTCGATCTCGGGATCTGGACCGTCTTCCCCTGCCTCGAGAAACGGATCGCCTTCGTCTGTCACGATCACGTTCGCGTGATCTGCTTCTACAAAAAAAAAATATAGACCTTCTTAACCTGGGCTGTGACAGGTAAGTCAATTGTAAATCCTTAAATGTGATGTGAAATATTAAGTACCGTCTTCTGTTACGTTCACGATCTCTGGACCGTGAACGGCGCCTCTCACGGCTGCGAGAGCGTCTTCTTTCCCTACTCCTTGACCTGAAGTTTCGATCTCTACTACGGGATCTTCTTTTCTCACGATCTTTAATATTAGCTTTTTCTCTGTCATGTTCCCGATCACTCCCAGAAGAGCTTCTCGATCTTGAACGTGATCTTTTACGATAATGCCTAAAACAAAAAAAAAATATCTAATACTGCATATCAATAATCAAATCAATCATACATATTGTTATATAAGTTAATCATTTTTCTTTATTTCCCCATCTATTTTTCTTCCTGGTTTAATTAGTAACGATCGACGCACAGTAAAACTGAATTCTCTCCATTCAATGTTATTTTAGATACAGTATATATTAAAGCAAATAACTGAAGAATCATTTTGGATAATCGTCTAGCATAAACTTTGTTTGACAAAGCATGCATGCATGCATGAATCCAGGCTGCACATTTTATCAGCCACCCTGTCAATACCGATATCCTATTTTGCCATGCGTTGTTATATTAAACCTAAGTAAAATTTAGAAATATCAAAGGTAAAATGTCAGCATCCCTATTCTTACCTGGAATCTCGGGGCATTTTTGTTTTACTTATCGAAAGAAATGTAATACAAAATACATGTACAGGTACTTGTTAACATTTTTAAAAACCTGCCGAAACTAGCCGAAAGCATGCCATGCCGTTTTCATTAAAGGTACCGCTTTAGATACGTTTAAAGACGTATCTAAAACGTTGCTAATAAAGAAAGCAGACAAGCCCGTTTTTTGAAATAATTTAAAATCTACAGTATCAACACGAATTATATCAACCTTATTAAGTTAAGGCAGACATTAAAATTTGTATTATAAAAATCAGCCTTTTTCCACAACTTTAATTAAACGATAGTAATAGATAGATAGATGTTTTTACTCCTTTCAAAGGGAGGGCTATATAATTAGCCAGTGTGCACATATGTGCTACCCTGCGACGTTCCGTGTCAGTGTTGAGACGATGATGATGATAAT
>JAQGAO010004081.1:0-15804 GCA_034697705.1 Ommatoiulus sabulosus | reverse complement strand
TAACTTTGAATACTTAATTGACTTGTTTCCTATTTTTTTAAAATTGGTTTTCTATTGGTTGGAGTTTCAACCTCCCTCGTGTGAACTTTTCGAATATATCAACCACCTCTGGTCCCAATTAGTTCACATAAGAGAGGTTCTACTGTGTAATAATAATAATAATAATACAAACAAATGCAAAGCCAGGGGCTTGAAGCATAAACATACCAACAAAGCTGCATAATCCAAATGACACAGCTGTAGTCCTTTATATATCACTGAAAAAATAGCCGGGTATAGGTAGCATCTTATTCCATTCACCCATTCCCAAGTTAAATATCCATATCTTTAAAAAGAAATAACAAATTATAACAAAATCTTGCTTGGTTATATGGTATAGAACAGCACATGCATGAATACAACTCACCCAAACACAACGTTATGTGCCACTTCTAACGATTGCCAGTATTCATCCGGCACGTAGGATGTTTTAACGAAATAAACTGAAGTTATTCGTAGTAATAATAAACAAAACAAAATAAATTTCTCCTTCATACTTCATAAAACATTGCCTGTTGACACTCCAAACACATTCGTAGATTTCTGCTAGAGCTAGAAGAACTATTTGATTTCCTAACCACATAGACACCCTATACTATGACGTATGTGTGATTCTATGGTAAAATCCTAACCATGCACGTGAAAACATCCATTGTGACCAGATTACACGTCCCAAAACTACCTAAACATGTAGCTATAACAATTTTTCGGTGACATTTTTACGGATTGTTTTTATCAATTTACATGTATAATTATTATTATAAATTATATACTGCATTATCATAATTAATAATTTGAATTAAAAATTTTCAGAACAATTATGTAGCTATGACAATTTTTCCGTGACATTTTTACGGATTGTTTTTATCATTATACATGTATAATTATTATTATAAATTATATACTGTATTATCATAATTAATAATATGAATTAAAATTTTTCAGAACAATTATGGTAGAATCTTACAGAATGAGGCCCTCTAAACCGGATAAGTGAAAATCGCATAAGTGAAATAAAATTTCTTCCGAGCTAGATTTTCATTTATCCGGTTTGGATGATTCAAGTATCACCATTTTAATCAATTCTCAACAACTTCGATTTTTACGATTTCTTCACGAAGCGTCACAACTTCATAATTCCTTCAACGCACGATCCCTACTTTTATCATGATTATGCAAATGTTTAAAGTTTATGACGTCATAAAAACATACATTCATGAAAGGCTCGCATAACCTTCCCAAACTAAAATTATATCATTATAATCTTTTTTAAATAGTAATTACAAGTAGCCTATCTTTAATGAACGTACAAAATGAAAGTAGTTTTAAATACTTTTTAAAGCTTATTTCTTTTTTAGGGGAGAAAAAAATTCGTACCTTTTACCATGGGTCAAATTTTCTTTCAAAATATTAATTTGACCGATGTTATTATTTGTAATAATAATTCAGGGTTCCCCCAGAAATTTCATTTTCAACTTACCTGACTTTTCCCTGACTTTTCCAGGTTTGAAAAAAAATTTCCCTGACCAATGACAACGTGAAAAAATTTCGTATTTTCCAAAATTGACACTGAAAAATATTTTTTCTTAAATTGGCTAACGAAAATTTTGAAAATTAACATAGAAATTTTTTTGAAAATTAAAAAAATTTGAAAACTTTTGCAAATTTGTACTCGGAATAGAGGATCATGACTAGACATTTACTATAACTAGCCTTGGAACTGTAGTAAAACACTGATTTCCCATGAAATTTTGGGAAAAAATCTTTCTAAAAAATTTACCTGATAACTTCTTATTCGATCATCTTACTTCGTGTTGCACCAGACTAAAATTAGTACATCAGCATCTGAAGTCAAATTTTAATCTGCAAATTGCTTCAAGCACTGTTTCACAAAATCAAAAATTAGCAAATTCATTGAGTCAGCCACGTGATAATATAATATCAATTCGCATATTTTATTGTTGTACAAATCGGTTTTACATAAAATGAATCACGACAAATGACAATTAATCGACACAGGGGTCATAAGTGAGCGACAAATCAGTGGTGACAATAGGCAGTTGTTTTTTAACTAAAACTGGATGAAGCGAGAGAAGTAGATCGAAGCTAAAATGAAATCACAAAGTGGTCATCAAATCCGAAAACAAAATGAAAATGTGCGATTTACCGAAATAGTATCCACCAACAACTTAACAACTAAGTAATGTCAGAGTGGAAAAAATTATTAAATACAATTGTCCGTCCCACGCGCATTGTCCACAAAGTTCGGAATCAAATTCTGCATCAAATGACCAAATTTGGTTTAAATATAACTTAGGTATCAGTTATCAAAAACGTATACTGTTCATTTTTTATTTGATATTATGGGTGTCAAAAATCAGCCATATAAAATCCTCGTGTAAATTCTATTGTTATTACGTGATATACAAGTAAATGCATGTACTGTATTTGGAAAACATGGACATAATGGCCAACGTTCAATACATTCTATAAATTGCTAATTATTTTCAATGACCACTGAATCAAAAGATGGCTGATCTTCATCAACAACAGCAGCGTGTGTTCTCAGAGATTTTTTTTATTATTTCTAATCAAAATAAAGATAGAAAACTTGTATACGCCACTGTCAATCAATAGTTTCCAATCGTTTTGAAATGAACATCTGCAGATTAAGTATATATGTTATGTATAGATTGGGGCACATTTTTTATTATGAAACGCATTTGAAAAATTCAATGGAGGATATATATAGATTAGAACACTTTTTCATCGTTAAATGCATTTCAAAATACATTTAGAGACATTAAAATGCAACTTGAAATACATTTCTCGTTTAGTAAAAATTTCTAAATGCATTTTCAACCGCATTTTAAAAATCACTTCAAAATGCATTTTCAAAACCACTTCAAAATATTTCTAAATTCATTTGGCAATGAAAATGCGTTGTTGAAATGCATTTAACAATGAAAATTAAATGTATTTCACACTGAAAATTCGTTTCTGAAATGCATTTCCGAATTAAAATGCGTATAATGCAGACGTAAAAACGCATTTCACACAGAAAATGAGTTTCTGAAATGCATTTAACATTGAAAATGCGTTTATGAAATGAATTTTTAATTGAAAATGCGTTTTTTAAATGCATTTTAAATTGAAATTTCGTTTTTTAAATGCATTTTACAATGAAAATGCGTTTTGGAAATGCATTTCACATTAAAAATGCGTTTTTAAATGCATTTCACAATGAAAATGCGTTTTTAAAATGCATTTCACAGTAAAAATGCGTTTTTGAAATGCATTTCGCAATGAAAATGTATTCTTGAAATGTGTTTTTGAAATGCATTTCGCAATGAAAATGTATTTTTAAAATGCATTTCAGAATTAAAATGCGTAAAATGCAGGCGTAAAAATGAATTTCACACAGAAAATGAGTCTCTGAAATGCATTTGACATTGAAAATGTGTTTTTAAAATGCATTTAAATTGCATTTAAAATGCAATTTAAATTGAAACTGCGTTTTTGAAATGCATTTCACAATGAAAATGCATTTTTGAAATGCATTTCACATTGAAAATGTGTTTTTTAAATGCATTTCACATCGAACATGTATTTTGGCACGCATTTCACAATGAAAAGGCGTTTTCGAAACGCATTTCTTTTCGATGTGGAGCAAAACAACAACAAAAAAACCAATACATATAATTTTTACGAAGGTATTTTTCAAACTATCAACACGTCCCATCACCCCGACGTTATGCAAATGCGTTCCAGTTCCATTTCCATGCAGCGGACTTTATTTTTTCGAAAATTTTAAATTGTGCAAAGCAGAAGCACTCATGTTTCATCCTGTATTAACATAGCATCGATTACAGATTTCCTAGACCCAGTGTGGACGGTGGCCAGGTCGATATTTGCCAACACTTAGCAAGGAATTAACTTTCTGAGAGAAACGCATGATACAGGAAGACCAATGTTGGCCCTGGCGGCCATGTCTGAATTTTTGGAATATAGCTTTTATAGATCCATTATTTAGGCTAGGGAAATGGAAAATAGAAAGGTGCTTCAGCTTTTGGTTTGAAGCCTATCACTGGCAATTCTGGAAATCTTGGGCATTTCAGTGGTATTTCTGCGTGACAATAGACGGGAGTGACCTTTTCTTGAGCATGCAAGTGCAAAACAGCAATAGGCGCGACTTGTATAAGTCATCAGAAAAGTGAACCACCAGCATCAAACCTGCTCAAGAACAGGTTCCGGTGCACGTGGTGAGCTCTCCAGGTGAATTTACGATCGCATATAATGAACATGTACGCCAACGCTTCACGTAAAAAGGTCCACGAATCCACGAAGCAACCACCAACATGTATATACATAAACAATGGTTATAACGAGATTAGATGGGCCATAATTTTAAATGGGGGGCAAACAAATCAAAACAAACTTGGAAAGTTCCCATCTCAAAAGGAATAAAGCGGATTTCTCTTGTCAAAGGAACGAAATTAGATTAGGATAACAGTTTCAGAAACCTTGGGGGGGATAAACTATCATGACTGAAGCGCCATAAAATATAAAATTCATTTCCTATTGGGTAAGAAGTGTTTACGTTGGTGAGGTGTTCTTCAACTTAAAACCGCAACATGTCCATCTATGAAAAAGATGGAAAAAAAAATTAATCAGTTAGTCATTTTCTAAACCACGCAATATATACCTGTACACTGTAGTCTGTAGACACTTTATAGATAATTTCAGCATGCAGTTTTTGGACGTAGAACAATGTCCTCCCTGACGTGAGTGCTTTTGGATTTTTTGGATGTCCTAAAATGTTTGATTATTTGTCAAATTATGTCCGAAAAAATGCCAACTTGAATGCACGAAATAATGTCCGATTAAATTTTCAAAAAAAATGTCTGATTGAACAAAATGTGGGAAAAAAATGTTCGGTAAAAATGCCCGATTAAATGTCCGAAAATTGGATTATTTTTATTAATGACGTCATCAATTAGAATTCGGATGACGTCATTCAGAATTTTTTTGGACAAGTAGGACTACGTGACGTCATTCATTGCGTGCGAGCAAATTTAATCGGACATTTTTAGGACATACGTTTAAATGTCTCATTATTTGTCCGATAAATGCCCAAAAAAAAGTATGCGATTAAACGGCCCAAAAATGGGTCCTTTTTAATGAATGACGTCATCAATTAAAATTCTGATGACGTATTAATGCAGGTAAACTTCCGATGATTATTTTTTTTCATCATTAACTAAGCAGTCCAAGGTGTAGTTTTACATTTAAAAATTGCAGGATATAGCCCCGTTGTCTTTTTTCTAAAGATGGACAAAAAACCCTATGAAAATCATAGAAAATCATCTATGCGTTCTGTGCAACGCAATTTAGAAAAAACTGTAGTACAAATTTAATTTGCATTCCGCAGTAATTAAGTTAAATACAAAAGTCTTCTGCAGTTTTAAAACAACGCCAGTTTTAAATGTAATTTAAAATGAAAATTTCAAATTTGCACATTCCGAACGCAAAAAATGTAAACTTTTATTGAAAAAAAAGAAACAAATGTTCTTGTAACTTGACAACATTTCGTGCTTCGAAAAAGCTAGTTAATTTTATATATTTTTTAGAAAGAAAATGAAATATCTTGTGATACAGCTAGTAGAATGAATTACATTTAACAGTATCGATATATGGATCAAATAAAGATTTTTTAAAAATATTGTCTTGTAAATTAAAAATTTAAAACTTAGGGAATGATGTTTCATGATAATAAGCATGGGCTGCTTGAACTGGAGCAGCTGCTGATAATTAAAATTTAATTTTCATTCATACACTGTTCTAAAAAAATCTACATTTTCCGATATCGGACATAACATTTTTCATTACGAAAAATTTACATTTTATGAATTTTTAAATTTTTATGAATATTTTGTAGGCTACTACATGCCTCAGATTGTTTCATAACATAATACTAATTTTGTAATTAATGTAGGAATTTACATTTCTTGGATTTTTTTGATCAATTATGATTTGATCAATTATTATTATTATTTTTATTATTATTATTATCAATTAATTTCTATTTTATTCAATTTTTTTTTTCAATTAATTTCTATTTTATTCAATTATTTTTTTATCAATCTTTCAAAGAAATGTATACATATAACAATTTATATAACAAAATTTAGCTTCGGAATAGAGCACTCAGAAGCCTTAGAAAACATTTCTATGAGAACGTACATGCATGTATTTTGGCACAATTGTTCAGCCTGGAAATCCTAATTTCCTCATAGAAAAGCGACATTTTTATTTCGTAAATGGCTTTCAGTCATAGAAAGTCACATTTGCAAGGATTTTTATTTTAAGTTTCGAAAATGAGATTTTCATACAAAAGTATAGAAGTTATAGAAGGAACTCTGTTTCTTTCAAAACTTTAACATTTCTATAAAATCGATTACGGAAAAAAATATTGACTAGTCCAGTGAATAGGGACATCATACTTACATAGTCATTTTAGTACGTATGTTTCTCATCAATTCCATTCATTAAATGATGACACAGGCCTTATTTTCCTTGAAAGGATTTTCCGATTGGTTAATTCCCGTTACAAGAACGTCGTTTTTTTGATGTTCCACGCAGAATTTTATAAGGCTGGAAAGTATAAATGGAAGCAATCAGGAAACTAGGTTATCTTTTGCAAATTATAGAGAAAAAAATCCCAAAACTCAGGATAACGAGCAGTAAATAGGCCCCAAGCCAGTTGCCACTTTTACGGTCTAAATTACACGTTTAATTGTTTTTCTATCATTAGCGACTGTTCTACAAGCTCATGATGCTTGTTCAGATTAAATAGAAATTTAACGGAATTGAGGAATAAGATGTGGAAAAAAGCAAAGTAGGCTAAAATAGTCTCATTTGCTTGTAGCAAATCCAATTGATGATACGTAATAACATTACCTCATTACCACAAATTTGGTACATATAGAGGGCGCTGCAGACAAGATGGCGGCACCGTTTGCGTCTGGGTGCATTGAGTAAGAAAGCATTTTTTGTAATTTTTTCAGCTGTATTTTCTTCACACATTTAGTTTTATCTAGTGTTTTATTTCTCAATAACTGCATAGTGTCAACATGAGATCGACTGTTACTCCTATTTTCTCTGATTTCTCATCAGGTTAAATTTAAATAGCCGAAGTTTTTCTAAACTTTCTCTAAACTATGTTGTCAATTTGTCGCCTTCCCAAATCCTCAAAACATGTTAAATAAATTTGCCATTTCCACCAACTCTCCATCAATATATCAATATAATTCTCCATCAACAAATGAAAAAACTTGACAAATCTTCAAAAATTCTTCAAATCCAATCCCAATTAGCTGTAACTGTAGATTTAAACATAATTTCAACACATTTTATTACAATTTACCATATTTCTAAACCTTCCTGGGTAGAAAATAGCCAATATTAGCCATATTCCAAAAATACTGAAATCTTCAAAAATATATCCAAGTTTCTCGTAAGGGAGTATTTCCAAAATCACATTAAATATGCGCGAATACCGTACCATTAAAGTTTGCCATTTTCCTAAAATATGCTGAAACTTATAATATGCCCCATGCATTATACATCTATAAAAATTGTATATTCCTGGAATATTTTAAGGACAAATATTATCAAATGAAATATGCATTATCCAAATCCACCAAATTACCAAAATATGCTTTCAAATATTACATGTATTGTAGTCAAAATTGTCATATCTCTCAAACATCGTTAAACATTATCCATGCAAATTGTCATATTTCTAATTAAGCACGTTCCAACATGATTCAAGTTTGTAACAATCTTAAAATATGTTCGAACATCTTCCAAGATTACAATATTACCAAAATATGCTTTATCTAAAATTGCCATAATACTAAAATATTTTGCAACATTATCCAAATTCGACACATTCCCAAAATATGCATACTGAAAATACCGTATTCATAAAAAAAATAATATATATTATCCAAAATTGTCATATTCCCAAAATACATATTCAATTGTTATATTCCTGAAACAGCGTTTTAACATGCATTATACGAAATGCCACATTTCAAAAATATATTCCAACATTATACAAGGTTGCCATATTTGTCAAATATTGTTAAAAATTATACAAAATACACTCCGAAATCGTCCAAATATGACATTCTTAAAATATTGTTTAACATTAGCCAAAATACGTCATATTTCTGAAGCACGTTTCAACACAATTCAAAATATGTCATATTTCTGAAGCATGCTTCAACATTATCCAACTTTGCCATATTCCTAAGGCGTTTTTATTTCACAGAATCTGTCCACGTTTTTTTGGACATCCATCAAGTTGTCAATACATTTACAATATATTCCTGCCATATCTGGTTTGGCGAAATACGAAATCTTCACCATTATTGCAATAAGGAGAGTCCATTGTGAGCATTTCTACTGTATCCATGTACGCATGACCTAAAATAATAAAAGAATGAGCTACTGAGTTGGCAGGAATGATCAACACGTGATCAACTTGTCCGACTGCTGGCAGTACATTGAAAAAGAGGGCGAACTTAAATGCGTTTCCTTCAATTTTCCGAAACTCAATCGATATTTTGACTTTTATTCGGATCACGGAATCGTGTTGGCAGATGTCGACAAAATATATGGCATGTGGTTCGAAGGGCATGCCGGGAAAAAATGGAAATTTCAGGCAGGCACCAGAGAAGTGAGGAATTTGAAGAAAATGGGAAATTCAAAGTAAACATTTCTAAGGGGATATGGAAAATACTTTCTGAAAGCTACTTTAAGCTTTATGAAAACCGAATATGATGTCAGCATTAGAATTTTTAATTAATGAATTAAGCATCAGATTTGTAATGAATGACTTCATCATCAAATTTAAAATAAATGACGTCAACATCAGAATTTTAATGAATGGCATCATTGTTTATTAAAACTGTTCCATTTTGGGACATTTTTTGGACATCCTAAACTAGATACATGTACTGTACCTAGTACTGTTTGTACCCTTTAACCAAACTCGGGGAAAATATTTGGTTCTACGTTAAAAATAACAATAATAAACACGCACGGTTGGATAAGCAAGAAGAAATACAAAGGTAATAATTTTCACTCATCTGCAAATCTTTCTGGGCATGCACACTTATGCTAACAGAACTATGTACTCTTTAATATAATTAAAATACAAAACATCTAATCCGGTTGCTTATCTTTGATATACATGTGCTTTTGTCCTACTGGAAGGCCTACCAGAGGCCGAATTTTCGACTTATGCAACATTGTTTTTCACGAGTTGCAATACGTTCATTGGTTAAAATTTCTTTATTCATTGCGTTCAGTGGTTGAAGTTTTATTCAACCAATAAACGCCATGTTAGTTATCAGAATGTCACGTTTCAAAAGTCGAAAATTCGGCCCCTGGTCTACATTAATCTCTGTGAAAATTATGGCGTAAAATGAAATATTTTAAACGAAAATAGCTTTATAGTTATGACAATTTTCTAAGAAGGAATTAGTTGCTCCCAAAGCTTATTTTTAACATGAACGTCAGGTGGCAGCACCGTAGGTATACCATCTTGTGGTGCAAACAACTAATGCAAAAAGCTATTTTAGAACACGTCCAGTTGCTACTTTAGAACACGACCGGTGGCTCCTTTAGGACACAACCAGTTGCTACTTTAGGACACGACCGGTTCTCTTTTAGGAAACACGACCGGTTGCTCCTTTGGAACACACGACCAATTACTCCTTTAGGACACTGACCGGTTGCTCTTTTAGGACACACGACCGACTGCTCCTTTAGAACACACGACCGATTGCTCCTTTAGGACACAGACCGGTTGCTGCTTTAGAGCACATGGCCAGTTGCTAATTTAGAACACACGACCGGTTGCTCCTTTGGAACACAACCGGTTGCTCCTTTGGAACACAACCGGTTGTGTCTTTCAAACACAGCCGGTTGCTTCTTAATTGACCCTTTCACTAATCAGATCTCCTCGCGGAATTCTGAGGATCTAGCCTAAGTACCTTCAATGCCGCTCTGGCCCCAGCCCTGCAGAGAACGGCGCTTTCAGTGTATACATCATTTATACGTATTATTGGGTTAGGCCTATCTGACGTAAATAGAATTTGTCTTAAATGTATTTATATTCGGCAATTGTTTAATTATATTTATAAGTCTGCATATCTTTAGCAAGTTACCTTGATTTTTCGTTAAATTCTTCCTTTTTTTTCTAAATGATTCCAACGATGTAAAAGTTATAATTTATTTATTACATCAGTACACCGTAATAAGCCTAATCCAATTCCTATGTAATAATGATGTCTAGATAGCTTACAGGAGCAGACAGCGCATGTTGGCTCTGCCTAGATCAGGCATTGTGGGCTACATCATGAGCAAGTTATCTATGCGCTAAAAGCACCATTCTCTGCAGGGCTGGGTGCCAGAGCGGCGTTAAAGGTACTTAGGGTAGTTCCTCAGAATTCCGCGAGGGGATCTGATTAGTGAAAGGGTCAATTGGTTGCTCCTTTGGAACATTATTAGCCGGTTGCCCCTTCATAGAACACAGAAGGTTGCACCTTTACAACACAGCCGGTTGCTCCTTTAGAATAAAACTGGTTTCACATTCAGAACACAACAAACTTGTTTTGTAAAAAGGCTGATCGCAACCTCCTTAAAACTGTCCCCATCTGAAACTAGATGGCGCTGACGTCCAAAAAGGTGTATTTCCCCTGAGGATTTCCTCATGTGTGACAAATGATATTTTAAACTGGTCCAATGTTCCCCTTTCTTTCAGGTCCCTACAATTTTTGCGTCACTAACCTATAGCTACCCTTTAATTTATTGTCATGGCGACTTGACATAAGTGACCTTATTTTGACCCCAAAAAATTACCTTTTTCGTTGGTCAAATTGGGGTCAAACAGCCAATAAAGAACTTCGAAATTTGGTGGGTCACAATGGGGTCAAATAGCCCAAAATAGGCTGCTTTGAAAAACTCGTTTTTAGAATTTTTCCTAGAGGTTTTTTTGGCTATCCCGAACTTTTGTACCTACCAAATCAACTTTTTGATCGGTCAGAATTCTCAATATTTGCATCCGAGTTAAAAAGAAAAGAGACAATGGAACGCTTGCAACATTGTGTATCAAATTTTCTTCATTCTTGCAGGTGTTAGGGTGAGCTTTTCTTTCCTAAAACTTGTTTGATTTTTAAAATAATGTTTTCAAGGCACGAAATATCACTTTAAACAGTGAATTTACGCAGGCTATAAAAAAGTGTTATTTTCATTAAATATACTTTGTCGCAGTTTCCACTTTACAAAGACGAACCCCAGGCTTTATAATTTTTCACGGTCTTTTTTTCAAAAATGTTGCAATTTCGCGCTATCGCTCCCTTAGGCAAACGCGCTACGAGTTAAATAATGATCTGACAATTGGGAAAACATTGCGCAGAAAGATCTGAGAAAGCCAAGAAATATACATTTCTATGCAGTAATAACGTACAAAATGGACGTAGCGGCAAGAAACGGTAAACCCGAAATGGAAAATACTAGAACCATATAACAATGTAAAATAATGCGCATAAATAACATTTTTTGGCAAATATACGAGGCGCACATTTCCACGAATTTTTGGTATCTAGTACAGTTCGAGGCCATCATTGAACAAACGCATTTTCTGACACAGACGTTGTTCTAACATTACATTTACAGCAGTTTTTTTTAATGTAACAGCCCAACATCGAAAAAAAATGCTTTATAAAAATATATTTTTAGAAAGACATTTTCTGTAATAAAAATGTTTCTGAAAATGCATTTCGGGAAAATGTACTATAAATTTTGTTTTTCGAAATATGTATGGATTGGAACATTCAAGTTTGGATAAATAATTAAAGCCTATTTAAAAAAAAATAATTTAAAAAATCCACAACATACATTAATAAGATGTTAGGTAATGTGATATTTCAGTAGCAATTAAAATACATTTATAAGTAATTCAAATTGGAACATCCAAGTTTGGATAAATAAATGCAAACTTATTTTAAAAAATATTTAAAAAAAATTCACAACATACGTGTATAAGTTTGTATTTAATGTGATATTTTAATAGCATTTTAAAATACATTTATAAGTAATGCAAAATATGTATAGATTGAATCATACCAGTTATTTCAAAATATCATACGTATGTATTTTTTTAAATATATTTTGATAAATAAATGTTCATCTATTTTAAAATATATTTTAAAAACCACAAAATACATTAATAAAATTTCCAAAGTAGTATTCAAATGTTTTAAAAAAAACTTGTGAATTATCTTATGGTAGGCTATATTGCTATGTAACAAAAAAAATACATTTTTAAACATATTTTAAATACATTAAACAAAATATATATTTGTGATGTGTTTTTATAAATGTATACATGATCGAAATATATTGGCAAATAGAATTTTTGCAATATTTAAAAAAATACATTTTTTCATATTGCATTGTTGAATAATACTTTTTTAAATGTAATGCTTTAACTTGTATCATAGCAAATCAAAGTTTATTCTCAAAATATGAAAAGGAATGGACAGGTTATTTAAACAACACTTATACAGTAGCCTATACTGTATAGGCATACATGCATTTGCATTGAGATTAGTTACGTTATTATAAATATATTTTCTTCAAAAGTATGCCTACTTATCTAACTTTAAATGTATTTAAAAATTATTGTAGCTTTGCAAATAAATTGTGCACACCATAACTATGTTTTAACTACCTGAATGATCATATGTTTCCTCCGCATTAATCCTGTAGCATAATTGTTTACAAAAATTTCTAACTAAAGGCCTAGACTTGTTTGGACGAATAACCAAATATTGATATGTTGAGCTACAGTATTGATATTCGATAATCCGACTCATAACAAAGTTAAGACTAATGCCGGATTAATGAAAAAAGAGCGGATTAATGGAAGTAGGTATGTACTACGAACGTCATAAGGAAACTTTCAGAAAATACACACAGTGTGCAGATGCATATACATAGTTTTATTAAAGATGTTTTTAATAATCCTTCTAATAGGAGCACAGTCATAACCTTGTGGCATGAGAAAGTCTGGCTATGGGTGAACCAAGATGAACCAGTGCAGTAATTGAAACTGATTTATCAGTTTATGACTTGATTAATTTTGGGAATTACCTACTTGCATAAATGAAGAGGGATATACTATAATATAAGAAAGTTGAAGGTTTGTCGGATTATCGAACATCGGACTATCAATCATCCTCTGCATATGACTAATGTTTGGGTCAAAGACGTATGTTGAATTTGACTATGAATCATATGCATGGGTTACTCCCTTAGGGGCGAGTGGTGATGGTTTTGGAGATCAAAGTCTACTGTAGACTTCATGGAAAGTGTCCAAGCATCTACTATAAGATGGGCAGAAATTGGAGACATGAAACGTAAATGAAAGGATAAAGGTACCTTAATTTGATCATCTAGAACCTGTTCAATATGATAGTGTAGTACTTTCATCAATCATGAGTTGATCGATAAATTTGTTCAACACACTCATACTAAGCACCAATGCCAGGTATTATACAGATAATAGCAGATAAGCTATGATTGATTATGTAGGTGGAGCTGCAATGGTATGAAGTTGCCTGACCATCTACAAATACAGTTTGCAATGTACTGAGGCCATTCTAAAAATAAGTAGGTACATGTACAAGTAGTTTCTGGTTGTTAAGTTGTGTTATGTATGATGGTATGGAGGGTTAGCTCTTAGTTGGAAAGTATACTTTTCATGCAAAAAATATTATAATGATATCATATGGTTTTGGTGCATGTAGATGTTGTTCATTTTCATATGTGTTAAGTTAGTTGATCAATAAATTCTGAACATACATGTACTTTTTTGTTAGGTTAGTACAATTGAAGTTCTGAATGGGGGGTTTGAGATGTGTATACCAGTAAATATTGAGAAAGTTAAGATGGTTTATAAAATCTTTAGATAGTATTTTCAAGAGAATTTTAGAACAGATTGAGAATTTAAGAAAATTTTAAAATAAATGGAATTTTAAAGGATGGACTAAAACATCTCATAAAATAAGCATGTTAGGAATAAATGTTCTAGATAAAAGTTGTTTGTTTTGAATGGAATCAAAAGATGTTATTTATTCATAAATATTCGCAAGCTACGTCAAAAATAACGTAGATAATTATTATTTGGAACATGTTTTTGTAAATATTGACCTATCACAGGCGCAATTAATCCCTGCAAAATAAGCAACGCTTGTCAAGAACACACACTGGATAATTATTTAGCCCTCCTTTTGAAAGGAGTAAAAACATCTAATCCAATCATTAGAAAATTCATCAAGAACGTAAATATCATCACATCTTTGATCTTTTATAAATTGAAAATGCAAGTAAATGTGTTTGCATGGTAAATTCCAGAGATAGTTATATACGAGATATACTCCCCCTCCACCATTAATCAATAATGAACAAGATGCCATGCTTGGAAATACGTAGTTGTAAAAATCTGATCACATACTGTCTGACAGTATCTGTCATATAAAACAATAGTGGCCATATAAAACGTTTTTATGTACCTTCGGTATTTCCCCCAAAGTGTGGACGAATTATTGATTTTTATGTGCAGGACGAAATAAATGAATGCAGACCAAATGCACATTTTGCATTTCGAGAAACCGAAAGCAAGGAAGAAGACTGCTAATGCATCATTTCAATTGGTGCAAGGATGCATGAAAAGGTGCTTGAAAGATATTTACAGAATGAATCAACATGACTCTCTTGAGAAAGCTTTCAATTTACGAGTGTTGTAACTGTCCGTTCTACCTAGGTAATTAGGCACCAATAATAAAAAGGCACAAGAGTATAGCCGTGCTATTTGCAATATTTTCAACGCAGAACTACGTCTGGTGCTGAATAGTAAATGGTGACGCCATCATCAAAATTTACCAAATTACGACATAATGAGAATTTAAGTGCATGGCATCATCAGGATTTAACTTATAATGCCAGCATCATATTTTCAATGAATCCAGTCGTTAGAATTTCAATGATTGACGTCAGCATCAGAATGTAAGAAATGACGTCATAAGCAACATTGTAATGGTTTTGTCATCATCTATGTTTAATTGAATGACGTCATCAACAGATTTTTAATGAATGTCGTCATCACCAGAATTATAAGGAATGCAATCATCATAAGAATTTCAATAAATGATGTCATCAACAAAATTTAATAAATGTCATATTCATCAGAATTTTAATGATTAACGTCCTCATCACAATTTTGATGAATGGCATACGCACTATCACAATGCTACTGTCGAATGACGTCACCATCAAACATTTATTAAATGTCGTCATCAACAGAATTTTAATGAATGACGTCATCGTCAAAATTTTGATGAATGGCGCCATTTGTGTTACTGAAGGACGTCGATACCATCACATAGTTATTATATGACGTCATAAACAAAAACAATTATGAATGACGTCATGAATTAAATTCAATGATGTAACCATCTGAAGTTTATTAAATGGCGTCATCAACAGAATTTTAATGAATGGCGTCATCACCAGAATTATAAGGAACAAAATTTAATAAATGTCTTATTCATCAGAATATTAATGGTTCACGTCATCATCACAATCATGATGAATGGCGTACGCAATATTACAATGTTACTTATAGCG
>JAQGAO010004080.1:0-15804 GCA_034697705.1 Ommatoiulus sabulosus | reverse complement strand
AGCCTGAAGAATGCTTATGTGTAGAATTGCAAAATTTTGTTATTGAACGAGTCAATGTGCATGTTGTCAGATAATTGCGCGCTTAATAAATAAAAATTACACGCATTATTGAAGACTTTTTTGCTTTTTTAAAAAAGGAAGCTATTTAACTTTAATTTTAGTCAGGCAAAATTGTATGAAAAGTCAGGCAAAAACGAGAATAAAATGGGCAAAAGTCAGGCAAGTCGATTTTTCAAATATGGTGGCAACCCTGCACATAACAGAGTATTAAAATGTTCTAACCCCAGCAACTAATCTTAATTGGATTTTCGTGACAATTTTCATACAAAGTAAGCATTGCAGCCCTGAAGCATTGGTTTCCATTCTGAAGAATGACAAGGACTAGTTTATGCCAGCACATGTACAAAAAGCAAAATATGGAGCTTTTTAGATTCTCAAATAACGTTCAGAAGCGATCATCGATACGCAGTTTCTGGCCCATCATGTATGGCCAAAATCGTAAAATGTCCGCAAGAAATTAATCTTACTTCTATTTTCATGACAGAATTGTGACAGTCATCCGACGAAAGAATGTTCAGAAGAAGCTTTTTGGTCATCGAATAACGTTCAGAAGTTGCGCTAAACGCAGGATGACCAAAACATGATATGCTGACCAGGTGATCATAGGCTGAAGATGGTAACGTTCACGTAAGGAGTGCAATAAGAAATCATTGAGGATAATGCTGCCTTATATATTTCGCAACCGGAACTTGATAAATTATTCCAGTCCTTTATACGAGTAGTTCGGTCCGTCCAAGAATATATCCGTTGTCGTTAAGTCACGTATCAGCAAACGTTTAACTCGAAGGAGGAAACCAGACCGCCACGGTTCCTCGTTGCTAAGGGGGTGACTATAGACCCGTAAAATCAATATCTTGCATGCTGAATATGGCTGGTGCAGTGGCCAGCAGGCCTACAACTAATCTTTTTTTCTGGATTTTCCTGGCTATAAAATCGTAGCCAAAGACTATAAGCATGTCATTTGAGATGGCCATGGCTAGCACGGTTCATTTTGTTTGGAAAAATCAACATTTAATCCATCGTTTCTAACTGGTGCGAAATTTGTAAAGGATAATTTTGCGAATCGTGCAGTTATTGGACACGCTAAATTGCAGATGGACAGCGTGGCCAATATGAAAAGCTAGAATAACCCAGAAGCAGGCTCGTTCAACTCTGTAGAATTTCCAAATTCTCGCAGAATCTTTGGATCGAAAATGAAGCTGTGCGCGGCGAGGTTCAGATTTTCCTGATCTGAAGGTAGATCAACCTACGCATGCTCGGTATCAAGGTTCGTAAGTATCATACTCGCAAAGGTAAATCTCTCCTAATGGTAAACTTGTCTACATCATGGTGGACAATCAACGCTCCAAATTTACAACCCGATTAAAGGAACCTAGCTCGGGGTAGGCGCTATGTGCCAATGATACTGGACCAAATGCTCACACACTGCTTCAGAATTAACCGTTAACCAAATGAGAGTGCTAGAAAACTCAGAAAGCAGCGGACAAAACAAAGTCTGAGCAGCAAAATCTCGGTTCCTCGAATTGGCCAGAAAACTGGGAAAGGAGTATCGGATACAATGTTTGAGCAACGGACAAATTTGTATCGGATATCAAGCGTGAGAAGCAGAATCTCTCGTTTTCTTGAATAGGTCAGAAAGTAGTAAAATACACAAAGCTCGAGCAGTAGAATCTTGGCAGCTTTGACTGACCACGGGGCTTAGAAATTAGCCAGAAGGATGGCTAAAATAATGGCCAGAAAGCAGTAGCTGGCCGAAATTAAGAAGCTTACAACGTACTAGTAGACACAAAGCTCAAGCAGAAGCGTCATCTTCGATTCTTGAATTTACCAGAAAGCGAGCTAAGAAAGTAGCAACCGAATCTTGAAAGGCTCTAATAGTTCAAGAAGTAGTAGCAAACGCAAAACTTATACGAGCAGCCGAATTTCCATTGCCTCGAATTGGACAAAGTGGTAAACAGAGGCAGTATTGTGACTGCGGATTGAGTATATCCACAGTGCTATCTCAGAAAATAGTAGCCAGCCGCCAGTAAAGCACAAAGCACAAAGCTCTAGCGGAACTTAGCAGAATCTCGGTTTCTGGAAATACCTAAACGGCTAGCTCAGAAATTAGTAACAGAAACGAAGCTCGAGCAGCTTGATCTTGGTTTCTCGCAACTGACCGGGTAACTCACAATTTGTTCGCAGACACAGGAATCTCAAATCAGAAACAGACTCTCGGCTTCTTCAATTAGCCAGACAGCTAGCTTGCTCAGAAAATAGTAGCAGCCATGGCAGTAACCTTAGAAATTAGTAACAGAAACGAAACTGAAAAGAGACAATCTTTGGTCTCTTGAATCGCATGACCAGGTCATAGAGTGTTGGCAGAAACAAATCTCAAATCGGAAGCAGAATCTCGACGCCTTGAATTAGCCGGACAGCTTGCTCGGAAAATGTTAACAGCCAGTAAACCTTAGAAATTAGTAACAGAAACGAAACTGAACTGAACTTGAACTGACCAGGTCATAAAGTGTTGGCAGAAACAAATCTCAAAACGGAAGCAGAATCTCAGCTTTGCTCGCAGACACAGGAATCTCAAATCAGAAGCAGACTCTCGGCTTCTTCAATTAGCCAGACAGCTAGCTCGCTCAGAAAATAGTAGCAGCCATGGCAGTAACCTTAGAAATTAGTACCTGAAACGAAACTGAAAAGGCACAATCTTTGGTCTCTTGAACCGCATGACCAGGTCATAAAGCGTTGGCAGAAACAAATCTCAAATCTGAAGCAGAATCTCGGCTCCTTGAATTAGCCAGACAGCTTGCTCGGAAAATATTAACAGCCAGTAAACCTTAGAAATTAGTAACAGAAACGAAACTGAACTGAACTGAACTTGAACTGACCAGGTCATAAAGTGTTGGCAGACACAAATCTGAAATCGGAAGCAGAAGCTCAGCTCTTGAATTAGCCAGACAGCTTGCTCAAAAGATACTAGTAGCCAGTAAGTTTACAAATTAGTAACAGAAACGAAACTCGAGCAGCACAATCACGGGTTCTTAATCAATCGGCCAGACAGCTAGCTTGCTCAGAAAATAGTAGCAGCCATGGAAGTAACCTTAGAAATTAGTAACAGAAACGAAACTGAAACTGCACAATCTATGGTCTCTTGAACTGACCAGGTCATAAAGTGTTGGCAGACACAAATCTCAAATCGGAAGCAGAATCTCGACTCCTTGAATTAGCCGGACAGCTTGCTCGGAAAATAGTAACAGCCAGTAAACCTTAGAAATTAGTAACAGAAATAAAACTGAACTGAACTGAACTTGAACTGACCAGGTCATAAAGTGTTGGCAGAAACAAATCTCAAATCGGAAGCAGAATCTCAGCTCTCAGGCAGCTACTGTAGCTTGCTCAGAAGATACTAGTAGCCAGTAAGTTTAGAAATTAGTAACAGAAACGAAAGTCGAGCAGCACAATCACGGGTTCTTGCCAGAAAACTAAGAAAGTGTATAGTAGCTAGCAGGGCCAATATAATTGAATCTCGATGAAGCAGCTAGCAAAATCGTGGGCGTTTCTGTGGCGCATTTTGGCCAGCAAACGTTCCCCGTGCTCACGCACCTGCAGAACGGTCCACGTGTGCCGCATATTTACCTCAGCAGCAACCCGAACTGGTTTCAAGGTTGTGCACCTCGTCCTCCAGACAACAACGAGCCGTTAATGGCGATTCCCCTCTTAGGCCTACTTTTGCCAGAGCGCACTGTGCATGACTAACGCACTCTTCAAGACCTCTCGGTTTTCACTTTGTCCATTTTCGAGCGGCTTTTTTTCTTTTTTTTTTCACTCACCTTCATCGTTTCGAACTATCCTAATTTGGGATTTTGCGGCCGCTTCTTCCATGACCAGCATTGCTGAAGTGCTGCATGATATGCAGCAAGGATTTGCTGCCAATTGCTAATGACGTCTGAAGACGCGGAAAAACGACCTTTTAAAACGTACCTGTTTCTGACGGTCAAGTTTTGGGTCAAGCCCTAGCTGAGGAATATATCTCGTCTTTAATTTTGACCCTCCTCCGGCCGGGGTCCTCCTCTTCCTCGAGCTGAAAGTCCAGTCAATGTCAGACACCTTAACTTCCTCCTAGAGGATTATGGGATAGCATTGTGCCGACTGTTGCCTGCATGTTCCCTCTGACTGCCGTTGTTGTCTATTGTGCCATGATCGATGGTTCGATGGTTTTTGTCGCTGTCTTCGGTGATTTTTCACTGTCTGCTGAGACGGGGGTTTGGTCAGTTTCAGGAGCGTTTTTTTTTTTTGGACGGTGAATTTGACTTTGCATGCGTGGCGCAATTTTTGATTGATTTTTCACGGAGGATTTTGCTGCTTGGTGCTGCATGCGCTCCATGGAGGACAGCGACTCCCTCTTTCCCTTGCTTGCTTGCTTGCAGACAGCGCTCGTACTGTAAATCACGTGGTTAATTAACAGGTTTCTTTTTTTTGTTTATTTCTGGAAATTAAACGTCGATTAGCTAGCTGACTCGGTGGTTTAATTTTTCTGGGATGGTTTTCTGATACGCTGAATTTGTGATTTTGGGTTTTATGGATTTTTGTTGGAATGAAATTTGATTTACGATTTTTTTTAGATCTTGAATATACATGATGTATATGTACAGTATGTCCGCAGACAGCTGGGCTAAAATATATCCTACAGATATGAAAGAAACACGATGAAGGCCAATGGATATATGAGACGATATCGATGTCCTAGCTGATGGACAATGTCTTAATCGGAGATTTGGGATCATGGATTTTTTTCGTTCCAGAAATGAAAATTTTGGTTCCTATCGTGCCTCGCTGCTCAGTGCTCAACTGTACGAATTTTGTTTCTACGAGTTCGTTAGTTCATTTCTAGTTGGATGACCTTCTTCCATCTTCTTGCCCGTCAATGTCTGCCATCTGGCGACCGGCAACGGAACGTCTGAAAGCGGTGTTTTTGAAAATTGGACACGTTTCCAAAAGATATGGCAATTTTTTTTCCAATCCGTGGAAATAATAACTACATTATAACTATACGAGTTTTAAAGATTCAAGGTGCGAATAGTTGTCACGTACGTACGTTGCCCGTAATGACCCTTCCTCAGCTTACGGACAATGTTATCTGCATTTGCTGTACGCAAATGCAGACTGAACAAAAGTCCTGAAAAACTCCTACTGATGGACAACTGGCGTGCTTGCGATATCCCTCTTCAACTTACGGACAGAATCATCCTTAGTTACGCACAAATCTCGAGCGACTCTTGGACATTCAACGTCCCCTGGTCAGCTTTATGTTATGGCCGAGCAAAGGTTGCTGTATTGAATTGACGCGGCGTATTGCATTTTTCAAAGCCTTCTTCGGGATCAGTCTGCTCAGGATATGGACAACGAATTTCGCATTTACGTACATTTTTTTGATGATCTCTTCTCTATCTCAGCTTATGGACAAAGATTATACTCAATTAGCCTGCATACGCTGGCTAATATCTTATTTTTGAACAGGTTGTTGTTGTCTTTGAAAGCTTCGTTGAAGTTCATGGCTGTTTCAATTCAAAACCGATGAATGCATTTCCCTTTTGCGCACTTGACTCCGGGAGTGCCAAAATTAAGCGCCATTCTTAAGTTTTTCCATCCGAGTACCACGGTATATGTTCGTTAAGCGTTGTTGTGAGCCAGATAAACGCCTACGCTTTCTAAATACAAATACATGTACACCCCATTTTAATACCAGAAATAATATTTACAGGGTTCCCCCAGACCTGGAAAAGTCGGGGAACTTGAAAATGACCTGGAAAAATCAGGGAAGAATGGTTTATTTGGAAAAAGTCAGGGAAATTCTACAAGGTTAACTCAGGGCCCATTTTCCAAGTACATGTAGAAGTTTGGAAAAAATTTCTACATTTTCGGAGTAGCCTATAGATTTACAAACTTTTCCACGTTTTCCATGTACCAATTTACACAATTTGCAATATTTTTACCGCGTATTTTGAGTACAAATTTGCAAAATTTTCCATGTTTTTCTAGTACAAATTTGAAAAATTTTCCACGTTTTCCGAGTAGAAATTTGCAAAATTTTCCACGTTTTCCGAGTAGAAATTTGCAAAATTTTCCACATTTTTTTTTAATTTTCAAAAAAATGTCTATGTTTATTTTTAAAATTTTCGTTAGCCAATTTTTAAAAAAAAATATTTTTCAGTGTCAATTTTAGAAAATACGAAAATTTTTCACGTTGTCATTGGTCAAGGAAATTTTTTTTTTAACCTGGAAAAGTCAGGGAAGTTAAAAATGAAATTTTGGGGGGAACCCTGCTATGTATACAGGGTGAGGCACGGAAAGTGACATTTCTAAATAAAATGAAAACAAAGCATTTGATCGATACATGATTCTAACAAAATGTGTTTGGTATGAACAATTTTAAACCAACACTCGCACGTGCTGTCCTTGCTTAGTGTTTTCCTGAACGTTTTGCTGTCATTTTTTAACTTGGAGATGTAAACTTACGGATGTTAAACTTGCAATTGTCAGGGCTTGAATAAAGACGCATGGCGTCGAAACTTTGCACACAAAATTAATCTTGTGTTTCTTGGTGATGTGTTGGTTTAAAATTGTTATTTTTTCCGACCACTTGAAGATGTTTCCTTTTGAGTTTGGTATGAAGGGAAAATGAAAACACCAGTATATACTTTAATATAAATAAATGACGTGCAGGTCATGTTTTTTCAATGGCAACCCCTAGTTTATCGTACAGATTCGTATCCTTCGCAAAAAAAAAATAAGAAACGTTTAATTTCACACCCCTTAAGTTCATACCAAACACATTTTGTTCAAAAGCTTTGTTTACATTTTATTTACAAATGTCACTTTCCGTGTCTCACCCTGTATACATGTAGATATATCGTACCCCCACTTCAGAAGTTTGTGAATTTTTAACGTTGGCGTATTTCTGCACACGGGGACTAAACACTAACGCCATAAAGGGGATATGTCAGCGTCACCTACCTGGGAATTTTGTCTACGAAGGGGGACTTTCACGTACCCCACCAAGAGGTATCTTTAACGGGCAGAGTGCAAATAGGATGTGCACGGGACCTCGGTTTAAACTCTCATCGGAAAGAGCAGCCACTTAGAGAATTTTGCACATCCTCAAAATTCTCACCGACCTCGACCAGGGAGCAAATACCGCGTGACACAACTCAAAAACTGTCAATTTACGCTACTGTATCAGGCCATATCTTAGTTTACCATCATCATCATCATTAACCATGGGCGAAATTTACACCCGTTGGTATCATGGACTAGAGTCAATGAGACTCCGGCAGTAGGCCTATATATAGATATCAATAATTTTGTCAGTTTGGTATTATAACAGGCAGCGCATCGCCACTCATCTGCCCAAACCCTCCCGATTATAGTTTCGGCTAAATGACAGTATTGTCACTTTTATTTTATCAAAATCTTCTGAAGCTGGAATGTGGTTTATTAAATACATGTATATGATCGCGGTTAATGGAAAGTTAGGTATTATTCAAAGACTTGGGACTGTAATTTTTTGAATATTTTTATGAAGCATTTCTACGCGATTTCATGATCTCATAGCAAGCAAAAACATTTTTGCATCCTTTAACTTGAATCTGAAAGTTTTGATCATGGGCGCAATGATGGATTCTTGTCAAGTTTATTTCTTTTTTAAAAAAAAACAAACATACAAGAGCGAATTTTAATATTTAAAAAAACCAAAATCTGATCGAAACGAGTCAAATTAAAAACAAATTGAATCTGGAAGTTACAAGTATAATCCTTCCTAAAAATGAGAGTGTGTATATTTCTAACATTGTCGATGTGGGACTTTGATCCTAATTACTGTAAATCACCTCTTTACAAAGGCTTTACGACTGTCAAGCAACGCAAAACGGGATTACACGTTAGGAGAAATTGTCAATTTGATGGCTGTGGATGTGCAAAGGATGGTGGATGTCACTGTATTCTTTAATGTGGCATGGACAACACCAATACAATTTTCTATTGCCTTATACCTTATATGGCAGCGCTTGGGACCAGCAGTATTATCCGGAATAGGAGTCATAATATTATTAAGTATCACGACCATTGGAACAGCTGGCTATGCAAAGAAACTTCAAGTAAGAGTTGCTCATTAAGAAACACTTATTTTATTATTTATTGCATGTTAGTATTTAGTGTGAATACTGAGGTGTTGTGAATAATTTTACGCAGACTAATCAAATGAAGTTGAAAGATCGTCGAATAAAACTTATGAACGAAATTCTAAATGGGATTAAGGTAAGGCTACACACTGACATTGCGTGAGAGGAAATTCCAGTGAGAGTAATCATATTATATTAATAATTTTATTTACTTGCCAGGTTTTGAAACTGTACGCTTGGGAGACGCGTTTCTCGGATATTATAAATGAGATTCGATCTCAGGAAATTGTCGTTCTTCGCAAGGCTGCCTATTTTGGAACTGGCATGAATTTCGTTTGGATGTCATCATCTGTACTGGTTCGATATCATTATTATTGGCTCAGATAACCAATTCGCAGTGAATTGGTATTGCTTTAGGCATACTTGCAGACATTAAAAACAAACCCCTATCCCAAAAACATGAAAGCAGATTTATTCCATCATATAACTGAAGTCCAATATTGTCGTGTATCTTTTATTCAGTTTGCTTCAAGTAGTATTACATTTTAAATATATACAATAATTATCATCCCCATCATAATTCTTCTTCTTAATGATTTTAGATATCCTTGATGACATTTGCAACTTATGTCCTGATAGATTCAAAAAATGTTTTGGATGCAAACAAAGCCTTCGTTTCCTTGTCTCTCTTCGGAGTTATGCAAACGCCAATCATGTTGATGCCCATGACCATCGTGTCAATGATTCAGGTAGGAATATTTCTTCGTATTATTTGCGCAATTTTATATTGGTTTTACTTGACAGTCATGTTTTAAATACAATGCCAGGCCACAGTAGCGTTGAAAAGGATCAAAAAATTCATGATGAGTGAGGAAATCAATCTTGATAATGTGCATCATGTCTATGATTCAAGTGAGAATGACTCATTTTAATTTTTTTTTCATTTAATTATGCACATATTTACTTATTACTTTTCATCCATGTTTAGAATATCCAATTAAGGTGGAAAAAGCCTCTTTCTCATGGAGCTCACAAGATTCACCAACATTGAATGATATTAACCTAAATGTTAAACAGAATTCCTTGGTGGCTATAGTTGGCCCTGTAGGGGCCGGAAAATCATCAATGATTTCTGCAATGTTAGGAGAAATGGAAAAATTGCAAGGCAAAGTTTCAATATCAGTAAGAGCATGCTTACAGCGAATTGTATACATACATGATCACTCGGTGGCTATATTGAATGATTGATTATTTGCATTAAATTAACTATGGCATGAAAATCTTTATAGGATTCAGTTGCATACGTCTCTCAACAAGCATGGATGCAAAACGCCACTATTAAGGATAATATTCTTTTTGGAAGACCATATAAACCTGCTTTCTATAACAAAGTTATTGAAGCTTGTGCATTAAAACCAGATTTGCAAATTCTGCCAGCTGGGGACCAAACTGAAATAGGAGAAAAGGTGCGCAGTACAAAGAATCAAAAACCCCAGTTCATTAACAAATTGGAAACTAACTTTTTCTAAGGAATACTTTTTAAATTTATTGTATGAACATTTCAGGGAATAAACCTTAGTGGTGGACAGAAGCAAAGGATAAGCTTAGCAAGAGCTGTCTACAGTGAAGCTAACATTTATCTCTTTGACGATCCCTTAAGTGCTGTCGATGTCCATGTTGGATCTCATATTTTTGACAACGTTGTGGGTCCCAAAGGAATGTTACAAGATAAAGTAAAAAATTATTGTACAAGTCCATCTGGTATAAGATGTGATTGATTTCTACGAATCTAATGCATTTAATCATTTCATAGACTAGAGTTCTGGTGACACATCGAATTACATATCTCCCACAAGTGGACAACATAGTTGTAGTTAACAATGGAAGCATATCAGAAGTTGGCACATACAAGGAACTTTTGAATAGAAAAGGAGTATTTGCTGAATTTTTAGTCACATACTTGTCAAGTCCAGATAATGAAGAAGAGGAGCCAGAAGGTAAATGAATTTAAAAGCAGTTGGCAAAGATAATTTCGGCAAATTCTTTTACCTAAAATATGGAAACTTACAGGTGTGGGCATTATAAAGGAAGAATTGTTAACCAAGATTGGGTCTACGGAAACTTCATTTTCAAGGTACAAAAACAGATGAAAAGCCTGTGACAAGCTGTCAGTCGTACAACAGTGTACTTGATGGACATAACAATTTTTTTCAGATCTATGAGCAGATCTGAACCTTCTGACGGAACCATAGTTTCAAAACACGACATGGCTACCTCAACTAGCATTACTTTATCATCTCAGATTTCTAGAAGTCAGAGTACAAAGGACGAGCTAGAGGGTCTTCCAAATGGCACCTTGATTGTGTCAGAGAGTGCGGAGACTGGAAAAGTAAGTATTTTTTAAAAAATAAATTGATAATGTTTCAGCTCCGAAGTATAGATTTCGGGAAATAATTCACTAATTAAGGCCTTTGAAAGATTAGTCCAATGACAGGAAAGCATTAAATTTACATGTTCCCAACTTTTTAATTTACAGGTGAAAATGGATACTTATTTACACTATGCGAGATCAATCAGCTTTAGAGTGGTTTGTTTCACCTTCATGTTTTATAGTGTTGCCTATGCCTCCTCCATGGGGTCTAGTATATGGCTAAGCATGTGGAGCAATGATAAACCTAATGAAGATGGGACCCAGGATGCTGCACACAGAGATATGCGGCTTGGAGTTTATGGAGGCCTCGGCATTACGTTCGGTAAGTCAAGGAATGTCTATTTATTTTATACATTGGTCATAAAGACCTGCATTAAATATTCATCATATCACTGTATACATCTTTCCAGCTACGCTCACTTTTTGTAGTGGATTGATTATTACATATGGTACCACCAAAGCTGCCGAAAAACTGCATTCCAAGATGTTGTACAATATTGTGCGCTCTCCCATGTCGTTTTTCGACACCACCCCAATCGGTCGCATAGTAAATCGCTTTTCTAAAGATGTCGACGTCCTCGATCTTACCATTCCTCAAATCTTGCAAATGTGGATGGGGACGCTGTTCCAAATTTTATCCACTATTGTGGTAATCAGCATTGGAACACCCATTTTTTTAGCAGCAGCTTTGCCAAACTTTGTTATCTACTATTTTCTACAGGTGAGTTAACACATTGTCTATGAAGGTCACAGGTCATTGAATTTGTTGAATTGAGTAGTTTCATAGGAATTGCTCGATTTGAGATTTTTGATTGATTTTTATAAGTATTGCTAAGTCGTGACAAATGACATAAATGACAAACTCTTGGAGATTCAGCACACTGTTTGGAGTGTTGTCGTTAAATATAATGCAGTACGTTAGCGAAAAATCAAATAACTCATTCTTTCTTTCTAGCGTTTTTATGTAGCTACATCACGCCAGCTCAAACGACTTGAGTCTATCACACGCTCACCAATTTATTCTCATTTCTCTGAGACTGTTGCTGGAGCTGCCACTATACGTGCATTTGGGCGACAAGACCATTTCATTTCACAATCAGAAACTAAAGTTGATGAAAATCAAATGTGTTACTATCCCAGCATAATTTCCAACAGGTACTGACTATATAATTCTGTATTAGCATAATTCTGATTATTTTTAATCTGACAACCTGGTTTCATAATGTTTTAGGTGGATTAGCATTCGACTAGAGCTCATTGGAAATGTGTTGGTATTTTGTGCAGCATTGTTTGCTGTTCTAGGGCGAGAAACGCTCAATTCTGGACTGGTCGGATTAACTGTCAGCTATGCACTCTCTGTAAGTATTATTAATTCTAAGTAATTATTTATTCTGCATGTTCAGAGAGATTTCTCACAGCTGCCCAGCAAAATTAACCTTATAATAATCTATCATGTGATAGCTGATAACTTTCAAGATCTAATATTTTTTACTTGTTGCATATACAGTGAGGATCGATGCTTGAATATTGAAAATATGCACTTTCAGATAACCGTTATGCTAAACTGGGTTGTGAGAATGACAAGTGACCTTGAAACCAACATTGTAGCAG
This sequence comes from Ommatoiulus sabulosus, assembly GCA_034697705.1. Classification (NCBI taxonomy): domain Eukaryota; kingdom Metazoa; phylum Arthropoda; class Diplopoda; order Julida; family Julidae; genus Ommatoiulus; species Ommatoiulus sabulosus. Next base: position 3,537 of record JAQGAO010004080.1, on the reverse strand, counting down.
TAGAAAGAATAAAAGAGTACACGCTGACTCCCACTGAGGTACATATACAGTACATGTAAATGTAATTGCCAATTCCTATTAACCGTAACACTGGTAGGCCTACAATTTGTACCTAAATATTTTTATTTAGGCAGAATTACAGATACCAGACAACAAACCAACCATTGGTTGGCCGACCCTGGGAGAGATTACCTTTGATCGTTATTGTACAAGGTATAGAGAAGGATTGGATCTCGTTCTTCGAAAAGTTACCTGCAATATCAGGAGTGGAGAAAAGGTACTGTAATTAAAAGTTGAAATTATCGTATCCCCTGTCAGATGTTGAGTAGCCTAATATTTGCTTTATTATTAAAAGGTTGGGATAGTAGGCCGAACTGGTGCTGGGAAATCATCTCTTACCCAAGCCCTGTTTCGAATTGTTGAAGCAGCTGAGGGCTCCATAAAAATTGACGGAGTAGAAATTTCAAAGCTAGGATTGCATGATCTCAGATCAAGGTTAACAATTATACCTCAGGTAGATATTGCACTTAGTATACATGTATGTTATTATCTTAATTATCCTGCTTAGTTTTAGGCATGACCATCTTCTGGTATAGGCTACACTAGCTGTACATGTCTCTGCTCATATACATGTACATGTACATCAATATTCTTACAATACAATGGGTTTTATTAATAAAAGATCATGCTTGTGCTGCACAATTGCCTGACACCGATTTAAGGGTGTTTCTCACCGTAGTTTGATGGAGAATAGTACAGTTTAATTTAGATACTTTAGGTACATGTAAGCATTTCCTTTCACAATATTTTGCACCCAATGCAAATTCAATAAGAAATATTTCCATTCACAATTCATTGTCTGCTTTAGTAACAGATTAGTACTCGCATGCGTATTGCTTAATAATTAATTAAATATTGCGTGTATGTCAGAAGTATGGAACTCTATTATAGGATCCCGCTTTGTTCTCTGGGACTTTGCGTGTGAATCTGGATCCTTTCAATGCCCATTCTGATGAAGAGATTTGGAAAGTGTTGGAATTATCCCACCTTAAGAATTTCATTACGTCTCTTCCTAATGGCCTTGATTATGATATTGCAGAAGGTGGTGAAAACTTAAGGTAAAATTAGCCATGATAAATTTCCCTAAATAGGGTATTAAATTTCACTGTTTTAGTTGAAAATGTGATTTTTTTTATGCAGTGTCGGCCAAAGACAATTAATATGCCTGGCCAGGGCTTTGCTAAGAAAAACAAAGATTTTGGTGTTAGATGAAGCCACAGCAGCCGTTGATCTAGAAACAGATGATCTTATTCAAGCAACAATTCGAAAGGAATTTTCTGATTGTACCGTTCTCACCATTGCACACAGAATCAACACAATCATGGACAATGACAGGTAATATTTTGAGTACCAATACAGATATATAAATTTATATCCCAGAATATAGGAGGGTACTCTGTAGTTTTTTTTATTAAATGACAAAGATTTCAAAGATCAAATTAAAAATCCTTCTTCAATCCAAAATCCAATCATTTTTATATAATATTCTGTACAATCATGTCACGAAATTAGAATACATAATTCTTTCCAAATCGATCTATTGCCAAATTATTATCATCAACCATGGGTGCAATGCCTGTTGGTTAAACAGCAGGCATAAACTAGCTTGAAATGGAAAGCTTCTAGGGTTTAACAAATAAAGGGTATCAAAACCATAAATCATCCCAAGTGAAAATGTTTAAGCAATGCATCTTTTTTTTTTAGAATTATTGTGTTGGACCAAGGTGTTATAAAAGAATTTGAGTCCCCAGATGAACTTCTACAAAACAAATCCTCTATTTTCTATGGAATGGCAAAAGATGCCGGTTTAGCATGATCAACAAAGTTTCACTGAAAGAGTTTTGGGCACTGAAACTCGGGACTATAGCCACTGGACCAAATAAATGTCTTCCAAGAAGTTGTACAGCGATTAGGAGATCTGCGACGCCAAATGCAAGTGTTAGTTCCACTGGTACAGTATTTTTATATATGGTATCAAATCAAAACTCCATATCAATCAAGCTAAAGCAGCAGTGATGAGACTAATGTCATAAGTGAGTTGTAAAATATATCATTCAAACTTATATAACGGAATGTAAAATATGATTGTAGTACAAATGATTTGACAACTGCCTCAAGTACTTTCCCATTACATTGGTTGAAATGGATTTCTACAAATTAGTGGTGGTTTATGGTTTACATATAAAAAGATTAAGGAGAGTCAATTAAGTACGATCCAAATATACAAATTACTTATTAATTCAATAAGTTTAAGCAATGTTTGTGCAAATTACTCTATGCTGCATCCGAATCGCCCGTGTGCAGGTATATGGTCCACTGGTGCAAGTTGCAACTATTTCTTTCGGGTAGCAGATATGTTTTCTGTTTCATTGTGCAATTTCTCAAAATGCAAGAATTTAATTTCGTGAAACATATCCAATAATGCAGTTCAAAAATGTTGGTGCTCCAGTTAACCAAATAGTTATAAGATGCCTTCCTGTATCCAACAAAATTATCGTACATTAATTATAAATTTAGTATTACTGCCATTTATGTGGTATAAAAAACATTTTTTTCCCTTGCAAATCTGGTAACGGGTTAGGATATAGTTCGCTGATAGAACCGTATAGTTTTCCTCTAAAATGATCATTTCAGAAAGTATGATCGATCTCAAAACTTTTACTTCAAGTAAAACTTATCTAGCATGTACAGTCGAAAAACAATCATTTTATAGAATATTATTAATTCTGAAATCATCAATAATTGTATTACGGCGCTAACAGTAATATTTTCATGTCACAATTAACTGTCGCTTTCCTGCTTAATATTGTTGATTGTTGAGCTTGCCTAGAATTTAAAAGTCCAGCAACATGATATGTCAACACGCTTTTGTTGTCATAATTCAGTAATCATAAAATATGCTCTTTTTTTCGAATGTTAATTTGTTGAGTTTTATTTTATCATAATTAACCAAAACTTGTCTCGTCAAGACATCCTGGTTCACAAATATCCTCAAGACTATCGCCAAAATTAATTTTCCCAAAATGTTGAAAAACATTGCACAAATTTGGTTGGAACATCACCTTCTAGCAAAGGCGGCGAGACGATACATGTACTGTACTACATGTATAACATATGGTGACATGCTGGCTTTAGCTTTTGGGCTTTGTGCCAAAAGTGCCATTCGTAAAAGCTGCTCTCTGACTCTGAGTACTCACTACCTGCATACTGTATTCTCATGGGATAGTATAGTAAAGTCTACACCTGACTACAGTATTATTACTATTACCCCAAGACATTAGCATATTACGTAACGCGTATAGTTCGGAAATGGTCGAGTGCCTTCACAAACACACAGAAGATCTTTTACGGAGACGTACGAAATAAATGCCTTACCTTTAAAACAAATAACTAAGAGATCATTGTTGGTTTTTCTAGGAGCATCTTTTCCGAAAGCACGTGTCAAGAGTTTCAATCTGCGTATAACGGTGAGAAAAA
>JAQGAO010004079.1:0-15805 GCA_034697705.1 Ommatoiulus sabulosus | reverse complement strand
TCTGTGCCAACGTTAATTCCATGTAACTTTTTAATAGTGACCTTTGGACCCTAGGTTCTATGGTGAAAAATGTTTACAGTACCTTCGTTCACTCTAACACCAGTTTGAGTTTGTACCATGAGTTCAAAAACAATCTGTATAATGTCTCGTACATTCTTCGTAAAATTGAGGAGGCATTCGGAGGCATCAAGGGCCATAGAGCCCCCATACGGGGACGGAAGTTCCCATAGGGTCCAAACGGTGACTGGGGACGTCCTGTAGGGCAGTCCCCAGAGAGAAGAACGGACATGGAGGGACATGAAACAAAACTTCATAAGGCAATTCCTTGTATTTTTACAGAAATTGTTTGGAATGAGGCCATGAAAGTGTTTTAGAGAAAGTTTGAGGTGGTAGGTCACTATTGCTGTCTACAACTCTTCCCACTTGCTGACATGGCTGGATTTAAACTGTTAATAAACAGTACACTGGTGGCAATTCTTTCCTTTTGTATCAGCATTGTGATACCAGTGGTAAAAGCCTTTGCTTCATACACATACAAATTTGGAGGTAAAATTAAGTTTGGATAAAAAATAAAAATTCTATTATGGCATGTGACTAAAAATAACCAATAAACTTAAAAACCATAACTATTTTTAAAATACGTATAAATTAAGGAACCTCTGCTTCATGCATATTTAGAGACAAGATGTGGAGAAAAATAAAGTGACGTCAATTTTAATTATCGTAGCTTATCCGCTTCTATTTTATGGCTGTGACGTGACTAAAATGATCAAAACATGTAGGGTCGTAAAGATTTTTCCAATACTGTACATACTGTATATGCAACCATAAAGGAGCTGATACATGATGACTTTAGATTTCACAATTGAATTCAAGGATTTAAAAAAGGTATTCCATTTGTTTCTTAAATATCAATTATTTTACGTAAGTTAATTATAATTTGTATCATATAAACCAACGGAAAAATAAATAAGCTGCCACTATACAGTATAATGATACAATTATACATACATGTAGATAGAGCATATTGCTGCCATCTTATTCGATAAGCCACAGATAATGGCCAGGTTGGGAAATTAACACGCGTAACTGTGTCTGATTAGGCCAATTAGGTTCTAGCCAAATCGATTGCTTTAGATTGGTTGGTTTGTTTGATAATTTTTAACGTTGGCCAATTTCTGCACATGAAATTGCTTTAGAAGGTAAACACCAAAAACCACAAGCAAGATATCGGACCCGCGATTCGAACCCACATTTCTAAAATTTAAAATCACCATTCATGAGCAATATTGTATGTCATAATTAAAAATCCATTCTTTACAGCTTTGAATTATCTATGAGACAAAATAAACGTCACTTTATCAAAACCCATAATGGTCGCCAATCCCATAAGGAAGTGGTTAATGTTTCTATCCATTACAGTAACAATGTCTAGTCGTTACATAGTACAGACCCAGCAGCATGAATACAGTCCGTAGGGCATTCATCTTTTACACCGAAAATCTTTAGGTTTTGAGTGCTGACCAATGCACCTAATGGGCCATTGGGGTGCTGCTCAGATAGTTCAAATTGGTAACATTCCTTCTGGTTTAGGCCTTAAATAATGTTCAGTGGTGTCCGCTGTTGAATAATTTACCAATAAGGGCAACACGTGTTATAGCTTCCAGAAGAAGAAATTGAGTCTTAGAAAAATGGCTAAGTTCGTCTTCGCCACCTATGGATCCCCAGAGAGCACCTGAATGTCCTAATTAAGGGAATCTTTCGAGATGAAAGAGTTCTCGGTAAGAGCTGAAAGACGTAAACTATCCTATATATGTCATGGCTCGCTTTCTCCTCAGGAAAGAAATAAAGCTCTTCTAAAGACCAGATTATTTGATCACCTCACGTTCATGTTGTTGCTCAAAACCACCTTATGCATAATACAAAACATGCGGCCACCGTAGAAAAATAACACCCTAATGTGAAGGGAATAAAAAGAATGTGGCACCATCAGAACTTAATCTCGAAATCAAAGGAATACCAGCTGTCAAGGTTCTGCACCATTCCCAGAGATTCCAGATTTCCAGGTTATCATTCAAAATCTAACATCAAGTCATGAATAAAAGAGGAATTATGGTTCCAAACTCATTGACCTATCTTACTGCGCTCAAACTCAATTCTGCTAATCTTTCAAGAGTTAATTGGCCAAACAAATAGCAATAAAAAAAAAAAAGATTTTAACTCTTGCAAATGATAAGAGCTCGTATCAAAATAACGAATTACCACCATGATGCCGAATTTGCCCCATGGCAAAAAGACATTTTCTGCCATTGTAATACAACAGACTAGCAATTTTTTTTAAACAACGAATATCTTGTAACTGATGATATACGCATGGATTAATCATTACAACAATTGAAGTAGAAATTCTCGTCAAATAAATGAAACGCATTATTGATAACCCATGATTAAAGCCCAACATAGCAAAACGTTGGCACCTTAATTCGTGCATTTTACAGCCACTTGGGCACACTTCATTAGTACAGCTGATTTTGACCAGAAAAAAACTTATAAAGATACATGCAAATGTAGATTCTTTAATACATAATTCACTTATCTAGTTACAAGCGCAACAGTAAGGCTCAAAGCCCATTATTCCTCTAAAAGCATTCTCAAAATTTAGGTTTACTTATTAGATCAACGCTAGTCATAAGTCTATAATGTAAAAGATGGCAATAATTGCTTGGATATTGAGGATATACAGTAGTGTAAATTGTTCAAAATTCTGGATAGCAGACTCTGATTGAATTAAATATTTCACGTAGGAAGAGCAGCACATTCCACGAAGCATGCGTCGATCTGCCATGAGATTTCTAGTATATTCAGTTGAAATACTTCAATCTAATAAACTGATCTAATTTGTCCCACAGGAGTAACGGACCATTTAGTAGCGCTGATATTGCTTCAGTTGAAATAGCGAATTTTCATCAATCCCATTTTTAATGTGTATAGGAGCCAAATTTCTTTAATGACGACGATAAAATTTATTTGAGCAATATGAAAAATTCAATAGCTCAGAAATCTTTTACGGTTACAGCCTGGCTCCTTCCAGTCAGTGAGCAAATGGTCCGCATCATAAAGCAACAGAATCACTCAAAGATAGGAAAATATCAATAAGCGCAAATTGGATTTCATAGGATGGCTACCATTACAGGGTTCAACGCAAGATAAACAACAAATGCCCTCAAAGCACTCACAGTTAAGTGGTGGAAAATAAGGGGCATATTAATAAATTACTAGCCTGTTAAGAATTCAGTAAAAAAAACTGTGATGGTTGCTTGAGGAATTAACGTACGTTCTTTTGGAACTAAATGAATATTTGGGCATGAAAATTAACGAATGGTTATGTGCAGTGTGTCACATCAAAATCAATCAAAAATTAATAACGCAGTATATTTGGCTTGCAAAGATAAGGTGTTATATTTTTACAGAATTTTTTGCAACTGGTAAAGAGGATAAGCATTCTAAAGTTGCTTAGTATTTAAATTATAATGCAAGTAATACACAAAATATTGTACATGCTGATAAAGAATTAAGATCATTTTTCCCTAATGATAGGCTAAAAATGTATCCATAAATTAAATGGAAATATGTTATCTTAAAAAAACTAGTCAAAAACCACGTTTCAAATTTGTCAAAATGCTCATGTTCAGCAAATTAAATACCTCGTTGTATTAAAGACTAGAAAAAAAGGAAAGCTAAAAAAGATGATACTTATATTTAATTGACCAATAGTTTTCCAGCTAAAGCTAAAAATAGAATTTTATCAACTACTGAATCTGCTGTTTATTTCATAAATAATAAAATTAAATTGTCCATAGTGCAAACATGAAAATGTGCCATTCAGTCGTATGGTCTGATAATCAACTAATTGGAATTACGAGAATTGGAACCTTTTATGAAAGACATATAAAATAGTTTCTGTACTCACATCTAGCAGGGCATGGAGTTGGGTATCCTTTAGCACACTTAATAGGAATTCTTTATCCTTATCAGTACATTCAGTTAGGCAGTGAATTTCATCCAAGCTATCCAATACCATGGACACAGCTCCTTAGTAAAAACAAAAGACAACTTAGACACCACAATTTTGCCAAATGATGAAAAATTGCGAAACATTTTTAACTTTTTTTTATTTGTTTAATCCTGCTCAGGGTAGATAAATTGGGCTCGTTAATTGTGACAGTATCAATTTAAGGAGTCTATTAATTGAACTCTCATGTCCATAATGATAGAAAATGCTATTTACCAATCGTTGAAATTAAGACTACTGACAATTCAAGCTCTGGCTATAATTTCTGGTTAACGTTAAGTTAACTAAAAAAGCTAAATTCCATACACTGGAATAAAACAAGACCATAAAAGCTCAAATTTTCTTTCGCTACAATTTATTGGTTGCCAATTATTCGATTAGGAGACTTATGATGGGGGGGGGGGGGGGGGAGAACTATGAAAATAACAACAAAGGGGAGGAAGTGCCTATTCGCTTTTACAAGATCAGCTTAGGTAGAGTATGTAGAAAATGTATTCTAGTTGAAACATAAAACTAGATTCAACAATCAATATATTTATGGATCATCAGATAAATTAGTACAGCAATAAAAACTAGCATTTTACAAACAAAAAAATGTACTGCCGCCTTAAAGTAATTAACACTCCATAGTAGCTCAAAATTATAGCCTCACCTGATGAGGTGACCTCTTCGTCACTTGTATCCGAAAATCCTTCTCCATTGTTGTTGACACAAGTTGGGTCGTGGTAAAAATTCGACCATTTAGGGCTGGATATGGCAGCTAGTACGGCACCCTTTAAACGTCGTCTTGCATTAAACTTTCGCATTTCCTCGACTGTGTGTGGCAAGTGTTGTCTGGAAGTACGATGATCTCGATCCTAAGCAGTTGAGAGTAAAAAGAGTTTGAGAAAAAAAAAATGAAAAACAATTTACCTGTACAAACAGAATGATTAAGCACATAAATATGGTGAATCAAAAAATTAGAGTGAAACTTTAAATTTAATTAAAAATAGAATATCATTTTTAAAATGAAAACATAAGGAGACAAATAGTTCCATACAACTTATGACAAAACTAAAGGCATAAAATGTAACTTTACAATGGATTTTCCCAAAGATATTTTTGTGAGCCATTCAACGTTTAACAAGAATAAACATACCCCCCCTCCTCTTCGACCATAGCCCATAAAAATGAAAGAAAATAGAAATTAAATAAAACATTTCTAAATGTGTGGGGGGAATCTGAGGGGACTTGATCAAGCACTAAATATTTGACTTTAGCTTACATCTGGCCTTTTGGTCTAAATGTCTACAATGTCTTTAACCCCCTATCTTCCCAGAAAAAAATAATCATGAACACCACGTACCCACTCAATAAAAAATCAACTATGCTGATGAGCATATCACAGTAATGGAGGGATTGTGGGCAACCATGCTGCCTGGGATTCAAGCCTTCATTTACCAAATGTAAAACCAAGTGTTTAACTTTTCAGCGATCTTTGCTTTGCTACTAGTATTAGTTCTTGTATTAACTTTAAAAGTAAAGAATACATCTTGAAAAGCGACGAAACATTTTGAAATTAATGATTAGATCTCGATTTGTGAATAGTTGTCCATAATCAAGTCACTTAATGTTCTTCAAAAGAAGTGTACTTGAGTTACAATTATTACTGCATTTTAGCACTCTACTGCTACTAAAATGTACATGTGTAACCCTGCTGAAGTGTATATTTCACTAACAAACTCTTAAACTCTATTGACTGCTCTTAAAAATAATAGTACACGGTATATTAACGTTCTTAGGGATTTGTATCGAAATGTTTGTACCAAATAGAAAATGTTTAACTAATCATTTCTACGTGGAATAATTTAACAATGATTTTTAAAGATACAATTAGCAAAGCATGAATTCAATCTAACTTACTTTTAACCATGAGTGATCTAATGCTTCTTCAACGGTTACTCGCTCACTAGGGTTTAACCTCAACATACTATGGATCAAATCTTTTGCAGGCTCCGAAATAAACTGCCATGCCTTGGAATGCATCTAAAAATTGCAACAATAATTATTAAGAAACATTTACAATTGACAGTGGCAATAGATACCTTGCAAAAATCCATACAATAATCAAAGTTTAATTTCAAAAAGTTTAACCAGATGGCATGCATCCTCAAGATAATGGAGGACAAATCCATAATAAAAACAAATTATCTTATTTGTGATTTTATGAAATGGGATTATAAGTTCATGTATAATTACCATAATTCTCTAATTTTTGTACTTATAGTTGCAAAGCACCAACTAACTGCCACTGTGCCACTAACATTGTCATAGTGTGAATACACAAACTTACGCACATTTAATTTCCCACTACAAATTGTCTCGTACAACCTTTCCTTGGTCCCAAAATATGGTAATGTTCCACTCAATAGAACATATAACATGATTCCGCAACTCCATACATCAGCTGGCTTGCCATAAGGCTTTCGCGAAACTACTTCGGGCGCCATGAAATGAGGTGTTCCCACTCGTCCTATGCCAAAAATATAAAAAGCAACAATGTACAAATTCTGAATACATTGGTATTCCGTTTTCCTGAGTTGATTTTAATTTAAAAATATTCCAGTGTTAGTTTTGCAGAAAGGAAAGCCTAAATTGATGAAAATTGTAGAAAACCAGTAATGAAAAGAGAATGAGGAAAGCGTACAGAGAAGGTGCAGATTCATCAAAATAAAATTATGACATCTAATCATTAAAAAATTAATGCTCATTTACATGGATCCGTATTAATGTTATTTAGGGATTAAGACAGTTTATACATTAGATGTTGAGACTAAAATGAGCCAATTGTTTGTTAATTCCAAGATGATATATGATAGCAGCAAGCCACATGAAATCTGGGGTAAAGGGAAATAGGAAAAACAACGTTGCAAAATAACGAAAAATCGAAGTGAGAATAGCTGACGTAAGGTTTGCACCCAAGTCTCTCAAATGCGAGGCAGAAATCTAGGCAAGGTGGAAGTTTAGATTGGAGGTTTTAGGGTTCGAGCGCAACTGAGACTCCTAGCACAACTATAATATTTTTTATTGACTCAACGTTTTTCCCACAACCTAGTTTTCATCAGGTATGAAAGACGAAATGAAAAATTTTAAAAGATAACTTCGTAACTCGATCAGCACCTGAAGAAGTGTTGGCTGTAGGCGAAATGATGCGAAAATAAATAAAAATTGCCGCACTGACAATCTCACTTTTAATTTTATTAGAAGTTTACTGACTACTAGGTGAATTGGTCAAAATAGTGAAAAATTGTCATCTTGAAAAAGTTTAAACGAAAACCCCATTAAAAGTCATCAAACTTAAACCCAAAGTTGTGCTTTTTAAATTATAATTCACTAAACTACAATTATATTGAATTTATCCAATTTTTAGGAATATAAGCTATTACAGGATATTACATTAGTATTGTAAAGCACAATAAAATTACACAAATAAAAAAAGCAACGAATCTTCATCTAATGTTTCTATTATTTATTGCATAAACGCTGTTGTGCGGTTGGTCTTACCCTCATTATCAACCTTAAGATGGTTTCGAACACTTGGCGACATCACATTGGACATTTCTGCCACACAACAAAGAAAGCAAAACGAAATAAAATAAAAATAAACATAATAACCAAGTACAAATATAAATGAAAAAAATTAAGTACAATTTATGTATTTCTTTTCTGTTTTTATGAAAGAGAACATAATATTGTGCTCATAGTGTGTTCCATGGAGCCTGATGATGGAGGGTATTTTAGGACCATAACAAATTTATAGCCTCAGTGATATTTCATTGCCAGTTGACTTTTGCATCAAATTTGCCATGGACTTAAAATATTCTTGATTCTGATTTCTTTGGCAAAAATAGTAAATATGATTTTTACCAGTAAAGTTTATCTAAATACCTGTAACTTTAATGCCAATTAAGGCTACTCATTTAGTAAACTAAAAATGAAACTTATATTTATGCCCATTTAAATGTTTTAATAGGTGAAACAGGTATTATTTAGCCTTACAAGTTCTTGAACTTCGTTTATAAGCTATTTACATGCTGTATAAAACAAGCATTTAGTTTATGTTATGGTATGGATAACTCAGGGGTTTATTTGGTCACAAACTTCATTATTTATAAATTTATGAATAACTGAATAATCTGAAACGTTTGGCTTATTAAAATCTGTTAGCAACAAATGTAAAAAAGAGCTTTAATTGGGTTGAAAAATTCAACAAAGCGGAAGTCTCATCAAGAAGGTGCCTTCAAGATGAATGCTTTCAGATACACTTACCGCCATTGATATAGCCGCAATCAGGCAGTTGAATGGCAACACCAAATCCTCCTAACTTAACGGGGGCTGAATTTTCTTTGGATGCCAACAGAACGCAATGAGGTTTAATGTCTCGATGAATGATGTCATTTTCGTGACAATACCGTAAGGCCTCTAGGATTTGACGCATGTAATGGCTACATCAGATAAAGGATAGAAAAAATGTGAAACAGACATGTGTAAGCCATTTTCAAAATTAAAGTTAAATACTCTTACCTGCTGACTGATTCACTGTAAACGAACCCTGCAGAAGCACGCTTCACAATTTCAAAGCATAAATCAGTACCTTCCATACTGAAGAGAAACGTGCAAATGATCAGAGTTCAGAAATGAAGATAAAAAAACACGGGGCAATCTACAAAACTTGATACAAATAACTCACAATTCAAAAACCATATAAAGCATCCCTTCTGAACTGTACGTCTCCAGCAATTCAACTATGTGAGGATGTTTTAACATATGACATATTGTTGCTTCCCGCTTAAGATCTGAAAATAACAGTAAATGAAAAATTATTATAAAATGTATGAAAGCTTAAGCAGCTATACAATTTGGAAACTTTTCCTAGATCGCCAATTAACAAGAATTTTTTGTGAACTATGAGGTCAAAGTATATCATTAATTTACAGAGATAAGTTCATTATCTAATAATCTGATAACTCTTGCAGGCTCTATATAATCGACTCATGTAGATTAGGAACCACTCTACTCAAATGAAATCGAAATTAGTGAGTGAGTACATGTCATCACATGGTGGAAATGAATCTTCCATATATCACTCAATTTGGCATCCTACTGAAAAATCGGATCATACAATTTTACCTCACGCATTTAAAAAACAAGAGGTTTCATATAAAAAAAATACATTCACAATGCTACTCTTGCTTCTTTGCTATTGAAAATTACATTCCAATGCATAGTCGATCCATCTTTTAGTTCACTGTACAATGACACGATTGCCAGGACATTAAGAATATATTCACTTGTATGAACACACTTCAAACTGAATAAAGGAGCACTAACTCACCATCTGTGCTGAGACCGGGACTAGAAGTGAATTTGGCCACATCAACAATCTTCACAGCAAATTTCTTATTAGATTCCCGATGTACACACACCCGTACCACGCTGAATGGGCCCCTTCCGGAAAAAAAATCAAAAGATGCATTATTTATGAGTTTCCTCTAGGAGAAAAATTGTGTGTGGAAGAGTGGACATCGGAGCTCATTTTAATTTCATAAAATCGGATTTGGTGTATGTCTAGCAAATAACCTTTGGGGAAATTCGGGTAATGTTGCTACTTTCCATGGGGAAAAAATAGCAGAAAATTGCGCATTTCTTTAGTCCCACAGTTGAGTTACCGGTATGATCATGCATAATGTATGGTCTGTGAGCCAGAAAAATATCACGCTAGCTTGCAGTCCATGTACCAAAGGTGCACTATTTTCTGGCAAGGAATATTATCATATTATCTTGATTACAGGTATCAAGAAAGAAAATGCCGGTTCTAATCTAAACTAAAGTTTCAATGCCATAAAATCAAGTACACTAGTTCTTTTGCTGCTAATTAAACAAGTAATTTCTTTGTCATTCCAGTTTTTAGGCTTTCCAATTAGGAGTATAATTGGACTACATTCTGGACATACACAGTATTACTATTATTTCTGCAATGAAAATGTTTTTAGATGCATGCATGATTAGTAATGAACGTTATGAACATTGTTAATCAAAAAGAAGACATGAACTATTTAGCACGACCCGATACCAAATCAGATCTAAAAGACCTAAAACTCAAAAAGTATGATTTTAATCAACTTTGATGAAACTAACATTATTTGACACACACATGTAGCCATTATGTTAATTGTTATAGCTAAAACAACCCAGCTGACCCCAATGCTGATAAATGTGATGCAATATCGAAATTCTAACCTGGTAAATATATCTGCCATAGCTATGCTATTATGCTGTGGAAGTTTCATTTACTTATTGATAATTTTGAGACCAAATTTAATTAGCATTTTACTGACTAAAAATCCGTGATCTGCAACTGGAATTTGGGCGTGAGTTGTGAAATGAAATGTAATCTGGGACACATTTGCATGTCTGGTCTCTGGTGTATAAACTGGACAAAACCGACTTGTCACATACGCTTATTGCCTAGTTGTCACCGTTCTGAGTAGCCAGCCTCCCAACCCAAATGATTATCTCACTGACATTACTGAAAGTATGTCTTTCAGGTATATTTTCAGACGGCAGGCCACTCACAAATGGAAAGTTCATCATAAAGCATAAACAAATTAATAAAAATTTGGAACACTTTGGATTAAATCTTATGAAATTTTCATTAGAAATGTAAAGTGTCATTTTTCAGTTGAGGATTAATTTGGCACATGTTGACCTTTCGATCAAATACATGTGGCTGAATTTAACACGATTTACACTTATCGTATAAATTGTTCCAGTCATTTCTATCAACATAAAACTCATCCTACTTTTATTTCAACATTTATTTATGAATAAAAAAATATTTTCTGATAACAAATTAATCCACATGAAAATTATTTCAAATCAGGATAATTCTCATATGGCAAATGGCAGAACATTTATTTTTTGGGCACACCTAAGGCAGGATTCCCCAAAAATTTCATTTTCAACTTTCCTGACTTTGGGTGAGAGCACGTTGGTACTTATTCATGTGATTTGTTTACTTACTTTGAACCAGTGGTATTGCAAACTCATATCACTAGGCGATACTGGTTTTTAAGTTAATGAAATAAATGCCAACGTGCTCTTACCCTTTTGCAAGCTTTAAAAAAATTTCCCTGAACAATGGTAATGTCAAAAATGTACCCATTTTTTCAAAATTTACTAATGACAATTTTGAAAATTGTCATTTTAACTCAGAAAATGGGCCCTGTGCTAACCATGCATGTAAAAAGCATTAATTTTGGAATGCAACATGACTACGTTCAATTTTCCTGACATTTTCAAAATAAACCATTCTTCCCTGACCTCTCCAGGCATTTTCAAGTTCCCTGACTTTTCCAGGTTTTCCAGGTCTGGGGGTACCCTGTAAGGACACGGGAGATGCAGATACAAAGCAATTTATTGCCTCGGTTAGGATTTCAGTGTGTTCAAAAATTACCAACTGAAACAAAATACAACCACTATATACAAGTACATTGATATTTTCATATTTTGCATACAATTTTTGTAATTTGATTGACCGAATATGCCTAAAATCGCCAGCTTTTAAGCAAAAAAAAATGTTCACGTGCTGTTACCGCATTTAGGCTTCCCAAATCTATCACACTTGGCCCCACCTATTGGTGCTCTCCTGGATCATGAATACAAAAATTAAATTCCCAATATCCTTCTCCCATCCTAGATTTCTTGAATCATTTCTCTATCATTCATGAGTTCAGCTTGCTGCGGTTGCGACTCCTAATTGAATGGATGCCTACTGTTGCGTGAACGGCTAATCTCTGATTAGTTGCTCATGCACTAATCATCTTGCAACAGTTGCACCTAAGGGCAGAGGGCAAGTCAAGGCCAACGCTCTATTCAACAAACCCAAATAAGCATCAAATTATGAGCTGACACATATTAGTTACTCTATTGGCAAGTGGGAAAATTATGAATTATTACTAAGCAAATTTAAACAACTATCAGCCTTTTTCACCACTCAAAAAACACGTTATTTTGAAATTTCTTCCATTTACGATATAGACTACCCAATCTTCCAATCAGAAACAACCCACGCCATTAGGGTTGTGTCTCAAAGTGCGCTCTCTCTTTCACGTGTAATGTTGTTACCTGAGATGATATTGAAATAGATTGCGTCATTTCACAAAAGAAATTCCCCTTAAAAGGAAATGTATCTATTGGACTCAGCAGGCGTTCAACCCAAACCACGGCTTGTCATTCAAGAGTGCCGGATATGCGAGTCTACAGTAACTTAAGCTTGCCCTGCAAGTCTCGAATAGAAACCAGCAACGGCTGCATCGCATGAGATTATATCTTCTAATGCAGCATATATTCGATTAGGATAAGACAATTTAGTCTGGGAACAGCAACCTTTTTATGCCATTGGAAAAGAGAAAAAAACGAGGGCTTTTGGATTCACAAACTAGCTTTGTCGAGGGCTACAGTATAGGCGAACCAGAATTGCCAGCGGAAAACAAGAAACCCTTGATGGAAATGTTCTTGAGATGATTAGTAATTAAAGAAAAGGTCATTTTTGACGTCTCTGCAGATTAAGCCAATATAAATGACTGGCAGTGAGAGTATTTTTCTACAATACAGTACATGTCAGTAGACCATAGCACCAGTCATAATTAGTAGCCACTTCTAATCGATCAGAGGTCATGGCGAGTTGGAGGGAATATTAACTGTTATCATTTAGGTCTTAGTTCTTACTCGTCTTGGAACACGTGCTTAATGACTAATATAAAACTCGTGTTACCCGACGATCAGATATAAAGAAATTAAAAATTAATTAATTACAACTAAAACAATTTTACGATCCTTCCTACGCAATTTTCATTGCTGTCTGGGGGTGGAACTTGATAAAATGCCAGATCTATTAAAAAATGTCACCATTTAACCACAAACTGAAGTTGGTCACGACGTCACGTACAGTATACATGTACTTTGAGAGGGAAAGAAAATACAGTGCAAAGGAATATTATCCCAAGATCAAATAATTTCTCAAATTTCATTATGGTACACACTGTACCTGGGTCTGCCGATGCAAGGCTGAGCGTTAATTAACATCGAGCCGTGTTAATGGGTAATATTACCCATGTAATGGGTAATATTATTGGGTGAAAGAACAAGTTCGGATTACATGTAATCCCTTAACCTGACTGGATGAACAGGATATACTAGAATAGTCGCCATAAAATTAATGAACCTGCTTTTCTGTACCATAATATATGGAAGTTTCCCACAGTATGTAAAAGCGGTCAAATTTTATTAATTTTTAAACATCATTTATTATTCGGATATTACGTAAAATTTTTTGCGAATTCTCATTAATTGTGCATTTCAGGTGAAACGTCTGAAAAGTACATGTACTACAATTGAGTTAGCTTCAGAACTTGTCTTTACATGCATGTACTGATAGAGATACATGTATATACCTTCCCTCGCAGTACTACATTTTTTATCTCCAGAACTTTACAACAAGGCCGTGAAAACTGTCAAGGTGCAAACATACAGTAAACCAATACTATTAAATGTGCGTGTAGGACTGTAGGTATTATTTTTTATTAGTGGAATTGGGAATCAGAACAGTTTTGTCCTTCTCCTAGTCTAGAGAAGACAGGTTGAGAATTGGTGAGAGCCAACACGTGCGGTCCATCACTTCAGGTATCCGGCAGTCAGAAGCCCATGGAGCAAATGGAGAGATTAGAATAACATTGTTATTAAACAAAAGCTGCCGCTTGAATGGACAATAAGCATTTATTATGCAATATTTATAGGATGCCAGCAATAGCGTGCCAGCGTGTTTGCGCACAGGGGGCAATTAAGAGTCGTCCAGCCGTCTATTATTTTTCCATCCACTCAATTGCAGCACACTTTATGTTAATCGTTAACACGCATTCGTACGTCCACACGCCCAAATTATCAGGACAAAAAAAACGTCCCATGACGAAACGAAGCACAATCGTTGAAAACTAATCTGCTGTTGTCGTTGTTCCGCTGTCATTGCAATATCCTGATGCGTGAAAAGTGTAATCTGCGCAACTGCATTCACACGCGCACGAAGAGTGGCTTACCGTAGATTCAGTCCGACAACGGTTTAATAAACGGGGCCACCGCATTAGCAGACAATAGGGTCACTCCATTCGCTCCAATGTTTTCATTAATTCCCCGAGGTAAAACTGCGAAGCGCCAAATGATAATGGGGACCAGGCGGCAATATGCGGCCTGCATTTAATATATCTGCCAGGGTGAATTGCAGCCGCTGATTGCGGAGGGCACTTTCGCAATCCCATTATCATCTTTTGCACGATGATTTAACTTACGATGAGGTGATGTGTGCGACAGACATAATTATCAGCCAGTTAACTTAAGGAGGCCGCCTTCTAATGCTTTTCCAATGGGGCTGCTTGCATGGGCACGCAGCCTCCGTTTTGGAGACATTGCGAACATGGATGGCTCTTCTTGATCACGGCCGAATCAACTTGCTGAGGCTCCTAGAACTAGGCAAACACCGAAGCTTAATTGATACTAAACTCGACGGTGTAGTTCGAGATTGCCTCTTTGCAAGAAACGAATTAGGGTGGGGGGAAGGAAGGGGGGGAAATGCAAATACAGACACGCAAATCGGTGAACTTCCTTGCACGAGACAGTGGCATTGGCCACCAGCAGGAAGCAACACTTTTACACCCGGTTCCTCGCCTTCTCCAGAGCAACTTCCCTCCCTCTATAATATATCAATGAATGCATTTTGAGGAGCAGGACACTCGGCGTGTTAGAAACGTATCTTTAAACGAGATCAGCTGATGAATAGCGAATCTCAATGCCAAAATAGCTCGGAGAAACGTTCGATAAGGAGGGTCACGCGGATGAAACTCGACAAGAGTTGGAACTCCAGGTAATGGCGTAAAAATCCTCGATGTTTGCTGAGAGTTCAGGAATCTCAGGAACGTCGTTATTTGAATATTTCTCAAGCTGAGTGCTTGGTTCTACTGTATATACTCCGAGGGTGCTTCAAGGGTATTATGGAACTCGAGATTCAATTCAATTCTTTACCCAGCAGTCAGTACATAGTACCATTTGGCAGGGGGGATCATTATACTGTACAAATTAAGTCTAAGCAGTCTGGTCATGACGGACCCCAACATCACAATTTAGTTAATTTTCCCGTAATTACCGGGACTTTAAGACGAGGATGGGATGGGATGGCAAGACGGTCATGGCCGATTTAATATAGGAACTATCTCAGTAACTTGTAATGAGTTACTGTACGTTATAATGCAAACTCAATTAAATTCTCATAATTGAAACAATTTTGGTCTTGCATTATTTGGGATAAGAAATGAATGCTGGCAGATTGCTTGCGGACTATGCAAATTAAATTGTCCTTATAGTGACCCTATATATTTCATACGTCAAGTGGAAGATGGCAATTTGATTGCATGACATAGGCGAGTGGATGAGCAATACTGTAATGGACAACGCCATGGCATTTTACGCGGATGCCAACAAGAGGGCATTGAAACCCAATTCAGTTTGAAACAGATTGAAAACCTTTCACTGGAAGTGTTAAAACTTGTTTGACTATACTGTATACAGTGTTGCCACCACATTTGAAAAATCGACTTGCCTGACTTTTGTCCATTTTATTCTCATTTTTGTCTGACTTTGCCTGAC
>JAQGAO010004078.1:0-15806 GCA_034697705.1 Ommatoiulus sabulosus | reverse complement strand
GGCTAACAAGTGCTAATGCGTTTTCAATTAGCACTTGTTAGCCCGCTGGGTGGCGCCAGTGGTTGGTAAGTAAATTTTTTAAATTTAAAAGTCTCAATGTGCTCCCACCCTTAGAATCACTTCTGCAATTAATGTAAATTAAGAATCTAAGCCAGAGCCTGACATACAATATCGAGATATCATTTCAATATAAAAATTTCAAATTTTTCATTTGAAATAAAGGTTGAAGACGTAAAAATTAAATATTGCTATTAAAAAATTACACCAGATAATTCCGAGGTAATTCCAAGTCTTCAATTTAAATAATCTTTTGAAAACTAACGAATAATCGTGAAATAAATCGACAGTTAAAAGGATGTCATACATGTCTTTATGGGGATTTTTTTTCGAAGTTAATTTTTGGAATAGAATAAAATATTTTTTTGTAAATAACGAACGGAATTTCAAAGAATTGGAGATTGCATATATTCAAATCTTTTACGCGTTAATTTGAATATCAACCAGCGCAATCTAATTAACAACACGGGGAAATAAAGTTTGTAAATAAATTAAAATTAACGTGCAAGTGATTTGAAAATGTGCAATTTCCAATTGTGTCATTTACAGAAAAGAAAATTAGCGAAAATGCGGAATTTTATGCCAAAAGTTATCATCAAAAAATTCGCAGAGAGAATCTACCATTAAGGTACTCAAGTATGTAAGCAAAAAAGTTTCTTACATCTATGTAACTGGCATTGATGTAATCAGAATCGCTGATGCCAGGCAAGGGTTCCAGGCGAACACGATTTCGATCAACTGAAAAATTCAGAATTTCGATTTAATATACTGTAATTACAATTAAGTTTAGAAAATAAAACCGTCTGCGCATCAGATGTTTTACTAAAATATTTTCATGCGACTCAAAACATTTGACACACGATGAAAGTTATATCCGAAAATAAATTGCGAGATATTGCAGAAAAGTTATTTCAACTGAAACTATTTCCTGATGCTGCACACATGGAGTGATATTTTCAAAACATAACTCTTAATTCTTGAATTCTCTGCAGCAAATGACAACACTGTTTAAAAGGGAAATGGGGTATAGTAACTTGACAGCACTGCTTATGCCATCCTATGACGTACGTCTTTCCTGATTGGCTATCCAACAGAAAGTAATTTGCACAAGACTGAAAAAATTATGACGTCAAATTGACGTCATTGGTTGCTCATAAGTTGCTCAGAATAGGATTATTTTCTATTCTGGAAATATATTTGTGTGAGAAATTTTCCCCAATTTAACACACGGGGAAATATCAAGCAATAACATAGCTGGAAACAAGTTTCGGGATATAAATTGCCTCGTGTGTGTGATTTTACAAGCTATTGAATTGATACATGTACATTTGTTAAAAAAAATCTGAAAGTGACTTTAGATTAAATTTACAATGGCACTTACAAGGTAGGATATTTCCATAACGATTTTTCTTCAAATTTTCGGATTTCTTCGCAACATCCCATGGCGCCATCTGTTCAAGGGTAGATTGCTACAAGAGAAACCATAAACTTATAACTTAACAACACGTTTCAATTGTGATGAAAATGTCTTGAAAATTATTGAAAAAAAGCACTTGCTTTGAATTCTTCTTGAAAAGTGATGGTAGGATGCGCTGTCCGGTTGGCGATATAGTCTGCCAAATCTCCGACTGGAATCGGTCCGAAAAAACTGGCTTTTTTGAACGTTTCCGTTTTTTTGGGAGGATCTATATTCAGAAAAAATCATATTTTTTACACAATCTTGATTTGATTGGGAAGTTTGGTCGGGCGTTAAAGTTTTAGAAAGAAAGCATTATGTTAAGCTACTTGGCCATTAAAAAAATCGGGGAAATCATGATTTAAAAACTTTAAAACCGATAAAAAGATAACCGTCATAAAAGTAGTCATCAATGGACAAGCATTTAAAAAGTAATTTCAGTTTCTAAGTTCACTGAAGTTTTCGAGCGTAAGATATGGGATTCAGAAAGACATACTAAGTTTCAATATTATTAATTGACCTGAGCTGAGGCCAGGAGATTTTTGGAAATTAATGAGTTTTCATAATAGGATACATGACTTTTTATGCAGGATCTTTGAGTTTTCACATAGGTACTTTGAGTTTTCATATTGGATTTTTGAGTTTTCATACAAGATCTTTGGGTTATTATACACGATCTTTGAGTTTTCATATAGGATTTTTTGAGTTTTCATATAAGATCTTTTGAGTTTCATACATGATCTTTGAGTTTTCATGTACGATCTTTTAGTTTTCATGCGAGATCACTGAGCTTTTATATAGGATCTTCAAGTTTTTATACATAATTTTTTATTTTTCATAAAGATCTCTTAGTTTTCATATCGTATCCTTAAGTTTTATATAGGATCTTTAGAGTTTTCATATTGGATCTTTGAGTTTTCATACAGGATTTTTGAGTTTTCATACAAGATCTTTGAGTTTCCATATTGAATCATTGAGTTTTCATACAGGATCTTTGGGTTATTATACACGATCTTTGAGTTTCCATACAAAATCTTTGGGTTTTCATACAAGATCATTGAGTTTTCATATAGGATCTTTTGAGTTTTATACATGATCTTTGAGTTTTCATATAGAATGTTTTGAGTTTCCATGCACGATCTTTTAGTTTTCATGCGGGATCACTGAGTTTTTATATAGGATCTTCAAGTTTTAATACATGATTTTTGAATTTTCATAAAGATCTCTTAGTTTTCATATACAGTATAGGATCTTTGAGTTTTCGTATAGGATTAACTTAATGCGAGTTTCATTGTTAACTAGACTCCTCGAATTCGGGAAATAAGTATAAATCGACCCACTGACCAGCAGCAGGGACGAACACAGTGAGGGCAGTCTCTTCCTCAACCGTTCTTTCATTAGCTGGACAGTAAGATTTGGCAAAAACATTGTCGCTTTTCCCCGATATAGAATTAATCTGGACGATTCTCTTCGACTTCTTCTTCTTACTAAAATAATAGAAAAACTTCATCAAAAACGAGATGTTTTAGTTCAAAACGCACTATTATTTCAAAACCAGCTTACCGTCTTTGGTATAAAATGACGGCGACCAATATGAGCCACAACAGGAACAAAATGGCGATGATAATTAGAAGAAACAGCACGCAAGAAATTCCCAAAATGATGCAAGGGCCAGCAACAGCATTGTTGTCAACCGCTGATTAACAAAAACAAAGTTATGGGTCAACAAGTTCTAGCGATGTTTTCAGTTTTCATGCTTGTTTGTCAAAGTTTTAACTTATTTTGACAAACAAGCATCAAAAACAGGATTTTTAGTACGATTTCAAGGTCTTTCCAGGTTTTGATATTTAACAATTTCCATTACCCACGTGCTACACTAACAACTACATATTTTCGAATAGTTGGTTTAAAATCAAATAAAATTTGATCGGAAATGCAATAATTACCTTCAGGTTTTGAAATGACTGCCATGGGTGATAGGTAAGAAATATGCTATAAGAATATAGAAATCCACAAGATTAGGATTATTGTTCATAGTAATAGAATGTGATGGGCATTAGTTAAATAAATGTTCAGTGATGACTAAATTTGACGACTAAAAAGTCAGGACTAAAGCGGACTAAAATAATAATCATGACCAATTTAGTCCTTATAATCGTCAATTATATTGTAGCATTAGTCGCTGGATCAGAATAAGTATTAGTCGAATAAAATTTTCAATCATAACTAAAATGAATGACTAAAGTTGATGACTAAATAGCCTCGGAGCAAAACTATTTTTGCGAATTTTCGGCAGTTTTGCAGATGGTTCGGCAATTTTGACACATTTTGGACAATTTGGAAAAATTTTCGACAAATTTCCTGATTTTAGACCGTTTCGCAAATTTTTAACAGATTTTCAAATTCGCGACAGATTTTATAATTTTAAACAATTTTCCGAATTTTTGACAATTTTGCTAACTTTCGACAACTTTGAGAATTTTTCAACAATTTTGCAAATTTGTGACAATTTTGAGAATTTTTGAAAATTTTGCTAATTTTCGGCAGTTTTGTTGATGGTTCGACAGATTTGCGAATATTTCGACAGTTTTGCAAATTTTCGATAATTTTGAGAAATTTTCGACAATTACCAAATTGTAAAACATTTCGGAAATATTTGAAAAGTTTCAAATTTGTCGAAAAATTTGAAAAATAGTCAAAAATTGCTACGATAGTTTCCCAGTTATTTAATACATTGAATACTAACGAATATTTGTCTCATTAGTCTAGATAATGACTAATCAATCGGAACATCCAAAACTACATGCATAATAACTAACCAATTTAGTCATTAGTCATGACTAAAACATTAATAGTCATTTGTCTTGATTATTGATTATTGATTGATTAATCGACTAAAACGTCATCTATCTGACAGATATGATGCCACAATTGGGTATTGGGTTAACAAGGGACAGTTTATACTTTGCTACTCATAAAACATCGTTGATGGCGCTGAGATTTTGAAAAAGATCTATCAAAATCATGTCAATTTTTAAAAAGTTTCAACTCACTTTATTCGGATTTCCAACGGCCCTGACCATCACCAAATACTCGACATTTGATCTCAACGGCCCGTTATAAAAGTTCTTGTAATTCTTCTTGTCCCCAACCAAGAAGTCCACGGGTTCTGTGGAGGCATCAAGCCAAGCAGCAATCCAGTATGGTTGATTGTATTTTAGTGCTGCATCGTAGTCCAGCAGTTTGGTGGCGTTAAGGTCATCTTTAACACCAACTTCTGCAACCACCACCTCATAATACCTGTCAGAGATCAACAACCTTGGAGTTAGCATTCCGTAATGACGTCATAAGATTTTTTAAATGCAGTATCTCACATTGGCTTGAATCCGGCTTCTGAAGGGATTGGGTTAATCCTTATATTTGCCTGCATTGCTTTTGGGTCATTCTCATCAACTTTAGCGTTGAGAACTTCCGGTAATGGTGGTGGAAAAAACACTGGGACGGCCGCCCTGGAACCTATTTCGGATAACATTTACAGTTAGATTTTTGGTACCAAGAACAAAGATATTGGAAAATAACAATCAGCGAATGTTGTCGTTGATTTTCATGGAAATTGTCAAATTGTGCAAAGAATTTGCTCATGTTATATTGTAATTTTTCGAAAATCTTAAACCCATGATCGATATTGTTCGAAACATTAAAAGATTTTGTGTGTGTGCAAATGCGGCATATTTCTGGAGTTTTGAATTTTAAGAAATATCACAGCTGAATCTATCGATTACACTTTTCTTTGTATTTCATCATTCTTGATGTTCAAGATAATCAAGATCAGGGCAATGAAAAAAATAGTTTCACAGATTTTCTAAAAAAAAAAAAAATGTACGATTAATTTCGACAAATATTGTTTTTTAAAAAAAGGTAAGGCTGTTTTTGCATTGACGAGCTTAATTCGTCCGAATTTACTTAAACCCAGAAATACTGCATATTTGCCATTTCCTTTAATTACAGTTTTTTATGAAAATGATTCATGCTACGTCGTCGTGACGGCGTCACGTGATCGAAAATCAACTTTTATTGGATGACACCAAATTCGGCGGTAAAGCGACGACGTCACGTGACGTCTAATTTCTAAAATCTCTTGCCATCGTCAATGTAAGTCATCTGATATATTTGACTGGAAGATTCGCTAAAGCCGGATGCAGTCTTAGCCCTGACCGCCACTTCATAGGTCCAAGTAGGGTCCAGCCCAGTAATGTTCATTTCCCACGTGGAATCGTCAGCGGTTTCGTAACTGGTGGTTCTGACGTCATCAGAATCCTTCACTGGAGTGTAATCCACCTGTGAATTATTACACACCATGATTAAAGTAAGGACCGAAGACTGGGTTAAAACTATCCAAAAATAACTCGAACTTGAAAAGTGCTCGCGAATTTTAACGGATGTCGTCATCATCAGAATTTAACAAATGGCATCATAAGAATTTAACAAATGACGACAACAGAATTTCACGAATGACGTCATCATCGGAATTGAACGAATTACGTCATCAGAATTTAAGAAATGACGTCATCATTAGAATTGTAATGAATGACGTACGTCATCATCAGAATTGTAATGAATGACGTACGTCATCATCAGAATTTAACCAATGACGTCATAATCGGAATGGAACGAATTACGTTATCAGAATTTTAACGAATAACGTCATCATCGGAATTGAACGAATTACGTCATCAGAATTTCACAAATGGCGCCATCATTAGAATTGTAATGAATGACGTAAGTTATCATCAGAATTTAATGAATGACGGCATTAGAATTTAACAAATGGCATCATAGGAATTTAACAGATGACGTCATCAGAGTTTCACGAATGACTTAATCATAAGAATTTTGCGAATGACGTCATCATAAGAATTTGACGAATGGCGGTATCATCAGAATTTAACTAATGACGTCATCATCGGAATTGAACGAATTACGTCATCATCAGAATTTAACGAATATGGTCATCATCGGAATTTAACGAATGGCGTCATAACCTGGCTCAATGGCTCTGCACAAAAATCATTCTAACAATTGCCTAAAAACGTAAAAAATCTATAAACTCGTGTGTTATTTTCAGGATCACATTTGGACATTCATTTTTATCTATGAATGTGCAAACCATAAACTTGCAGAAATTCGATTGATTTATTACAATATGATATTGATTACTGCATATCTATAAACTTTTAATTTTCCCAATTGATTGGGGGATGTTCAATTCTTCATGGAAGTTTAACAAATGTTGAAATCTAAAAACTATCAGGTTTTAGCTGAATTTTTAACAAATTATAATTTGCATAATTACGTAATACAACGAGATCAACAGAATGGGTGAAAATATGAAAAATCGGATAAGGGAAACATATAGTAACCATAGGGTGCGAAATGCAATGGTGGCCAAACAATTTGGCCCCAAGGCCCATTTCAAGGGCCTTTAGGTTCTAGGTCTTAAACGGTAATAGCTATAAAGAAAAAGTCAATTAGAAAGTTGTAGGGCGTCGAAAAATTAGTTTAACGGCTACATTTGCAACATTTATAATTAACGATCGCCACAAAACAAATCACTTCTGGGCTTTTTTATGTTTGCACCCATGCATAACACCGCTACAATGCAGGAAAGCTTTAGAACCGGGTTTGTTTTAGGAATCGAGCTTTCCTGCAATGTAGCGTTGTTATGTAAGGGTGCAAACATACAAGAAGCCCTGAAGTCATTTGTCGTGTGACGATCGATAATTAAATGTTGAGAATGGAGCCATTAAACTAACTTTGCGACACCCTACAACTTTCTAACTGACGTTTTCTTTGTAGCTACTACCGTTTAAGATATAGGACCTAAAGGCCCTTGAAATGGACGTTGGGCACCAAATGGTTTGGGGACCATTGCATTCCGCACCCTATGGTTACTGTATGTTCGATCCCCATATCAGATTTTTCATATTTGCACCCATTCCGTTGATTTGAGGGGGGGGGAGTACTTTTTTTTCTTCCGAGTGTTTCGTCAGTTCGCAAACTCTTTCACATTACAAGGCTAGCATTCTAAATTTATCTATGAAGGAAGAGAAATTAGGTACTATTCGTTTATAATTTACCCTGTAGGAGAAGATGGCCTCAGTGGCATTAAGTGGTGGTGACCACTGGACTCTTAGGGTCGTATCGTCCATTTGCTTCACATTCACAATAATGGGCGGTGCAGATAATGGTGCAACTAAGGAAAAACACCAAGGCATGAGAATCACATTTTGTTGGTTTTGACATTTTGCTGGGCTGCACAACGACGTCACATGAAACCAAAATTATTTCGATTTGGGGGGCCATTCAAAAAAGTAGTCCGCAAAATTTTCCCAAAATTGGTCTCACCCCCCACCCCCTGTCCACATTGTGTCCGGTCAATCAGAACTCACCTCCTCCCAAAAAAACTCCAACTCCAAAAAAAATCATTCACAATTTCGCACATCGGCTCATTACAATTAGTTCTGGGTGCAAATTATATCCGAAATCAGGGTTCACGGTCTCTAGTGAGATCAATTAAAATGACGCTATTGTTTTTTGGAAGTTCCAGCTGGAACTTCCAAAAAACTATAGCGTCATTATACTTGATCTTTACCAGAGTTCCCCAGAAATTTGATATTCACCTTCCCTGACTTTTCCAGGTTTTAAAACAAATTTCCCTGACTAACGACAAAATTGACATATTCCAATGTTATCCACGATTTTGAAAATTTGTTCTCTGAAAATGCTGTAAAGGTTGAGAATGTTGTCAATTTGTCCTCAGAATCTGTTGAAAATTTTTGTAAATTTCTCCTTGGAAACCACTGGTAATTTTACAAATTTGGACTCGAAAACAGTTGAAAATTTTGAAAATTTTTGCTTGGGAAAAGGTGGAAAATTTTGCAAAATTGTATATGGGAAAACCTGGAACATTGTGCAAATTGTTTAAACATAGCCTCGGAAACGGTTGACAATTTTTCAACTTTATTCTTTAGAAAAATGAAAATTTTGCAAATTTGCACTGGGAACATTGCCCCAGAGTGAACATTGTACTAATAGAATCATTAATTTTGGATTGTGACAACATCATTGTGTTGAATTCCCCAGACTTTTTCAAAAAAGTCATTCTTCACTGACTATTCCCTGGCTTTTTCCGATCTGGGGGTAACCTGTTTACTGACTTTTGCAATTTATAACGTCACCTATGCGATATTGCGCTCAATTTCCCTTAAATCATGGGAACTGATTTTATTTGTTATACCTTTTTTCAAGTGGACGTCCGAGATGGTCAGCCCCCTACCCCTACATGAGTACGTTTTTTTTGAATGGCCCCTTATTTTCAACATAAACTTTGAATTTTTTTTACATGTACGTACCCTGCGTCGAGTCAAGGAAAATGGTCCGATTATCACCAGGCCCGTAACCAGCTGCAGTTTTTGCATATACAAAAACTGTATAGGAATTATTTGGGGTCAGTCCATCGAGAGAATATCTTGTGGTGTAGTTGTTTATGTCATATACTGCAATGGGCGAGAATCTTGCCAGATCAATCGCCAGATATACAGCCAACTGATACGAAAACGGATAACATACAATGTACATTTAGAATAATTGAAAATTTTCTATATTATAATATGATACTAAATGTTAAGTTGAATTCAATTCAATTCAACTTAGTACCCTACAAGTCAGCAAACAAATACAAATTGAAGTTTTATTAAATTAAACAAGTCTACAAATTAAAAGTTTCTATTTACAAAAGTACCGATCAATTTGATGTACATGAAGTTGATCAAAATTTATGTAATGAAGTGTCCTGCATTCCCAGTTAACATATTTCTTTTTATATTTTATGACAGAGCTGATACAGCTATTAGCTTTCCATTACTTTTTTGTTATGTTCATTAAATTTGAAGTTTTATTAAATTAAACAGGTCTACAAATTTCAAAGTTTTTATTTACAAAATAACCAACTAATTTGATTTAAATATAAAATTTATAAAATAAATTAGTGTTTTGGATACCCTTTTAAAATATTTCTTTTCCTAAAATAAAACAGAGCTGATAGTTATGACTTTAAAATAAACAATTTCTTAATTTCCAGGTTATAAAATATTGACTTGTAAGAATTGTAATGGTTCATCTAACATTTTTTAGTCTTATTGCTCTACGTTTCGGCCTACATGGCCTTCTTCAGGAGCCTCTACAATTTTGAGCAAAAAAACATAGTTTAAAAAAACTTTAGATTAATTGGTCAATCCTGACAGCAAACCAGATAAATTTATTCATCGGTCCGTTTCAAATTTCTTTGATGCAGATTTGAGAATGGTTATTCTGTTGTTTTCTTACAACAATACTATTGCACTTTTTTGTTTTCTACTGGCATAACAAAATGTATGTTATAAGTTACGTATTCGTTGTTGTTTTAATCAGGTTCCAACATTGTGATCAAATTATTGTACATAATTTCATTAAACTTGTGGAGGCTCCTAAAGAAGGCTTTATAGAAAGAAACTTACAAAGAACAAAAAGAATAGAAATTGGTAAAGGAACCACTAAAATTCCTACACGTCAGTCTTTTATTTGTAAACTTACTACTTGATGAAATGAACAACATTCTTACCCTGTATGTTTGAATTATGAAATTGGTGCCTTCAGGTGGACGCCACTGTACAGTAATGGCAGTGTTATTAACCTGATCAAGGTTTAATATCAAGGGTGCTCCTGGAACTATTAAAAAATAAAACAATCATTAATGGACTAATATTAGTTGTGTAAAATGGTGAATTAAATTCATGGGCTGAAACTGACGTCCATCCCAGGTGAAAAATTCCAACGGAGAGCTCCATGGACCCCAACCGAACTTGTTTAAACTTCGAGACTACAAAAAAAAAAAAAAAAAACGTAAACGGCATGAAAAGAGTTTACTTAAATGTCAAATGATAATGTCAAAATAATTTTTATATAACTATAACAAGCTATATATCCATTGACTCAAAACAAAATAACATCTATGTTATTGGTAAATAAGACATCTGCCAGTTAAGATAAAAATAAAATATTGCGCGTTTTTTTCTTGTTTTAATGTGATCCCCTCCACCAAGAAACCAGTAAAATATTTGTGGTTATCAAAGTTGAGGACCATATTTTGATGCCATGTTTTTTGAATGTAACTTCTGTTATAAAAGAAAACATTCTTTTGAACCTAAACATTTGTTCCTCTCCAATTGAAGAGCATTTTAAAAATATTCAAATGGAAACTTACAAATTAAGTTTCTTATCAAGATATCATGAGACAATGCTGACCCCAAAAAACCTTCTTTCCAGTAAAAAACACAATTTACAAATAGTCATTTCAAAGATTTCAACGCAATTGTTTTACATGAAACCATCGTTATTTTTTTTTTTAAAAAAACCTATTTGTTTAAATATATATTTACTTATACTTTTTCAAAATAAGACAAAGTTATTTTTAAAACAAAAGCTAGTTTCAAAACAAAAGTTACTTTGTTTTCCAAACAAAAAGTATTTTCAAAACCAAAAGTTATTTACGAAACAAACGTTATTTTAAAAACAAGAGTTACATGTATTTTAAAAACAAAACGTATATTCAAAGCAAAACTTATTTTCAAAACAAAGCGTATTTTCAAAGCAAAACTTATTTTCAAAACAAACCTTATTTTCGAAACAAAACTTATTTTCAAAACAAAATAGATATTTAATAGGGCTGCCACATAAACATTAGTGACAATTTTTTTCACACTACATTCGAAAGAAAAAAGCTTCAATTATTTATAACATATCCATGTTAAAAAGAATGTTTCGTTCTATTTCAATACGTGACATTCAAAACCAAATAAGTGACAACAAAACTTTCATGTAGCCGAAACTATGATAAACTAAAATGTGTCAGTTTGAATAATTTAAAACCAAAAACTGAAGATTTCTGCGTTGTATCACTTCTGAAGCCATACTGTCTGAAGCAGGGGTTGGAATGAATAACAAGCACACCTTGCATAATCACACAAGAATAAAAAGCCAACCTGAATTTTATAGTTGGTGTTTGGTGTTAGTTTGGCTTCGTTGTGCACGATTTGAGCCGTGGAAATATTTGTCGTTCTAACGAAGCTGGAGTTAGAATCCATCAACATCTGCATTTCGTAGGTCTGAATCTTTCCTGTCCAGTTTTGTGGAGGAAAGATCCTGAAATAAACGGCCTTTTCTTTTACGGAGGTTATCTTGACCACAGGCGGTGGAGGAACTGTTTGAAATGATAAGCACTGGGTCAAAGATACGAACTTCTGATTTATTTCAAATGAACTAGACATTTTTATGTAATGCACTTACGATCTTCAGCCGTTTGATAAACGGAAGTAGCCAATGGGCCGGCTCCAGCAGCGGTCACTCCTTGCACCGAAAACTCATAAGGTGTAGCGGGAGTGAGACCACTTATCTTGGCACTTACATCTGGCAAAAAAAAAAAGTAAGACATTTATGAGAATCTATAAATTCTTATTCAAATTATGGCGGAATATTTTGGTTCGTTATTCACACACTTTGACTTGATTAAATCTTTTGAAATTGCATGATATTTTATGAGCTAAAGTAAATTAGCTCTTGCCACGTTAAATTCTAATTATCTAAGGAATGTCTGAGCATGCCATATTACAATGGTGCAACTCTGTAGTGGTAAGCTTCAAGGACATTGAGGACTAAAAATTCCATAAGATTCTCATGATTTTACTTCTTAATAAAGGTCAAGTAAAGTTGGTTTTAAAGTTATTCGGCTGATAGGTAGTTTATATGTTGCATTTTCTTCAAGTGATGGGTGGATAACAATTAATGTCAAGTTGAAAATTTCTTGACACTACCAATTTTATTAAATTTTCTCAACGTTTTGGCATATTTGCCTTCATCAGGAGCTACAGCAAAATAATAAATTGACAAATTTACAATATTACATTACAAAACAAATGACAATTATTCTACAAATTTTTCGACAATTATCAACGACCTAAACAAAGTGCTTAAATAATTTCATACATAGTACAAAATTCCTAAGACTAGCTCAAATCATGTGTTTAGACTATTATAACCTTAAAATTCAAACAAAGGAACCAACACTAAATTTGTCACTAGCTTATCAAAAGACACATACCTCAACTTGCTAAAGGTTAGAATAGTCTAAACACATGATTTCAGTTTTAGGCAATCGGTACAAAGTGTGAAATTATTTAATCACTTTATGTTTAGGCCGTGGATAATTGTAGAAAAATTTGTAAAATTATTGTCACTTGTTTTATAATTACGTAAAATGGTAAATTTGTCCATTTATTATTTTTCTGCAGCTCCTTGTGAATGCAAATATGCCGAAACGTTGAGAAAATTTAATAAAAATTGACAGTGTCTAGTAATTTTCCACTTGCCATGAATTGACAGGCAGTTTGATAAATGTTTTTTTTTCAATCCTAACGTAGTTATTTGTACCATTTATAAAAGTTAAATTGAAAAAATCTAATATAAAGTGCAATTGAAGGAGAAAATCATGCAAGTTCGTCCAATTTCCAAAGTCAATGTTTACAAAAGAAGTCTAAAAACAATTGCATTTAGCAAGGGAATTATCACCTGAAGTAATTTGGTCTTTCACAACCCAAATTTCACTCTGCCTCTTCCTCCGACTGAGTCCTGGGTTCATACGAAGAGAGTAGCTATAGTTTAAGGCCCCGTTACGGAGATGGCACGGGATTGGATCCCACATAAACTCCATCTGAGTTGAGCCTGCTTCCATAACCATTATCTTAGGCGGTTGGGCATCGGGTACTAAAAAAGGGGGATTTCTCAATACATTAATTTAAACAAATTTCAATCAAAACTTCACTGAAAAAAGAAAACTGTTCAAAGAATTAACTTGTAAGGCTTCGACAAGACAATAAATTATACAAATTACAATTAACTGCAACATATTTACTAAGTACCATGCACTAAATTACGTCATAAATTGCAACTGCGAGAATTTCCCTGAAGATTTAAATATAAAATGAAGTATCATTTAAAAACCTACAGACAAAGATACTAGCTACAGATTTGTCTTCAGAAAAAATGTCCACAGACCACTGGTCACCATTTTGCACAAAGATACACGAATATAAACGTTGAATTGTGAACACTTTCAGATTTATAAAAAATAACGTGTAATGCTATGAACACTAAATTTGGTGGAAAAGCTTTTTTAAAAAAAAACCAAAAAAAACTAGATTCATTAAAATACATACTATTACATTTTGATCAGATTTTAAAGTAATTTGAAACATATTAGTGTTTTTTATCTGAAATTGCCCTAGCATTAGAAGCTGTCCTTCAACTTATCCGATATTTTGTTTTGTTTTAAGACGTCAAGAAGACACTGGGCTGTTTTGTTTTTTTAATTTTCGCAATAAGCATACTTTACGTGTATTCCTAAAAACGTTGTTGGATGGATATTTAGCACTCCAACTTTAGAAGTGACACAACTCAACATTTTTTATGTTGAGAAAAAGATATATAGTGTTAACTATACAGTATAATGCTTGGAAAAATAAAGTGCTACTATTGTCATTTAGTCGAAACTATATGGGGATCTCAGATATGGCGTTTTTACTGATTACATTTGATAACTTTTAAATCGGAAACTGACAACTTTTGAGTTTCAGTTGTAATTTTCTCTCAGTATAAACTGTAGTTTATTTTATAACTAACTGTTAGGCACGGCGATGCCCGGGCTGTATTTACCGATAGAACGTATCCAACCCGGCATGAATAAAGGTGCGACCACGAAGCAAACAGCAAAAAAAAAACATACCAAGTCCCGAAGCGGAAGATTTTTTTTTCGTTTTGTACGTGTTTGGCGTCATCACGTACAAAACCAAAAAAAGTAATCCTCCGCTACGGGGCTCTGAATAACCGCGGCCTTGGAACCAGGCATCCAGCCAGCCGCAAACATACAGGTCTTCTTTATATAGGCCTACATGTATATACTGTAGAAGATGAGTTAATAATATAGGATCTTACCATCTTCTGGAGTGGAAATCGAAATGCCAGTCGGTTCACTACTTTCGTTTGTTTTGGTTAAAACATGAATGGTCACATTGTAGCTCGTGAACGGATAAAGGTTCTTTACCGTAGCCTAAAACCAAATTTCATTAATATACACGCAATTTTGAACATCCAGAATTAATATGTTGTTGTTCAAACTCATGTTGGATTTACAGACAGCTCCAGCGTATGAAAAAAATGCACAACAAAAATACATACCGTTAATTGTGTTGTCTTGAGCCTCAAAACGTTAGTGTAATTTCCGGCCGGAATGCCGCCAGGGCACGCCGCCATTCCGGTAAATTTTGCCTCAATCACATAGAATTTGATATCCACAGCGTCCATACTGGTAGGTTTAGACCACGAGAGAAACACGTGACGAGGGCCAGAAAGTGTGTTATCTGGCGTGATGATCTCCACAGGACTTGGAGCTGAACAAAAAATGATCACATATTGTGTAGAATTTTGTAGTTTTCTTAAACAAAGTTTAGAAAACAAACTTGTTTTTTTAAACAAAGGTTTGAAAACATACTCGAGTTTTTTAAACAAAGTTTTGAAAACAAACTACAGTTTTTTTAACAAAGGTTTGAAAACAACTCCAGTTTTTTAAACGAAGTTTTGAAAACAAACTAGGGTTGGAAAGCAAACTGTAGTTTTTTAAACAATGTTTTGAAAACAAACTCGAGCTTTTTAAACTAAGTTTTGAAAACAAACTCCAGTTTTTTAAATAAAGTTTTGAAAACAAACTTCCGTTACTCAAGCAATTACGGTTTTCAAAATAAACACGAGTTTTTAAACAATCTTTTAAAAACAAACTCGAGTTTTTTAAACGAAGTTCCGAAAACATGATTGAGTATTTTAAACAAAGATTTGAGAACAAACTCGAGTTTTTTTAAACAAACTTTTGAGAACAGCTCCAGTTTTTTAAACAAAGTTTTGAAAACATCTAGGGTTTGAAAGCAAACTGCAGTTTTTTAAATAAAGTTTTGAAATAATTTTTTTCTCGTTTCTAAAAACAAACGAGTATTTTAAACGAAGTTTTGAAAACATGCTTGAGTGTTTTAAACAAAGTTTTGAAAACAAACTTCAGTTTTTTTAAAACAAAGTTGCGCATACACACCTTGGTTAGGGGTATCAATTGTAATTTCTGCGTGGTTAATAGCTGGACCACCTGAACTTTTGGCAT
>JAQGAO010004077.1:0-15810 GCA_034697705.1 Ommatoiulus sabulosus | reverse complement strand
ATCCAAATCCATCATGACCCCAAGAAAGGGACTGTACGACTGGACCAGGAACCGTACATCCGAGACTTATGCCGACTCATGGACATGATTCCAGTTTGCGGCACCTGAGAACTAATGAAGGTGGGCATGGTGTTCAGCCGGGACCTGCTTGGGAATGCCACGGAAGAACTCCCGTTTCCGTACCAGACCCTCATTAGATCATTGCTGTACATCGCCAGGATGATGAGAGCGGATTTGCTGATCGTGGTGAACACCCTGGCAAAGTTCAACAGCAAGCCAACACTCCTCGGGTGGACACATGCTGAACACCTTTTCAACTACGCATGTCAGACGTGTTCGAAGAGCTTGTTGCTCTCGAGGGATGTAGCCGCTGGGATGAAGGCCTACTCGGATGCTTTCTGGGGGTCAGGCGTTGATACATCTTACTTGATTTCCGGATTACCAGTATTGACCATAATCTGGAGGTCTGCTCAGCAGACTATAATTACCCAGTCCACAATGGAAGCCAAAACGATGGCCTTTGTGGAGATGGTGAAGGAGCTCATTTGGCTTGAAGAGATTCTTCGCGAAACGAAGTCGTTAATGCCCTCGGAGTTTGAAAGGATAGAAGTCCTGATCGTCAGAGAGTCAGCCATGTTTGCTATTAAGAAAGCTGTCGAGATCGGCTCTTCAAAACACTTCACAGGCAAGCTCAGGTTCGTACGGGATCACTACAATAAGGGATTGTTCTCTCTTCAATTCGTCCTACGAAAAGTAATCTGGCAGATGCGTTAGCCAAGCCTCTCAGCCCATCAAAATTACAGTCCTTAACGCCTTTCTTAACAGACTGATGGCACATTCAAAATTGTAGAAATAGTGCAAAATGTGTAATGGGGGGGGGAATTTGTTGTTCAAAAATAGTTTTGGGGTGTTTAACTTAAGGTGGCTGGACAAAATCTTGAAGTCTTGAAATTCGAATTTAAAATTGTTAAGAAAATTGTATCTACCTACCTTCCTCCTATGGCGACCCCTTTCCCCTCAAGGAAGATGTTTCCCAAATTACTAATGTTTAATTTCAAGAATTAATCTTATTGTTATCTATTTTATACCTTTGTCAGGGCGTCTGCAATGGGAAATTGCCATTAGCAGACGTCATGCAGATGCAAAACAAGATTTGGGCAGTTCTTGCCAAATCTAGCCTGAAAGTGGCGCCACCTAGTGGCAGTTTGTTGTAACCTACCCTTTGTCTGATTCTGACAGATCAGAATCAGGTACCCAGTACCCAGGTAGTAATAGGGGACTAAGGAGAGATGATGATTGATACGTGAGTGCCCGTATCAAAGGGTTGGGCTACAAATCAGAATCAGACACCCAAACAGGCAACATGGCTGCTGGGATTTTCTAACTGCAAATTTCCAAAGTGAGTTTGTTTCTTCTTGAATATGCAATAGATGTCCAGTATAATGCCTAATTGTCATTGCAAGAATAAATCAATGTGCACAAGGACAGTATGGAGTCAAGCTGCCAATTTTTTTGCACTCAACCTGAACTTCTGAATGATACCAGCCTGCCCAGTGCTTTGCTAGCCTATAACATTAATAAGTGCATCGAAGTACAGGGACCATTTCGAACATTTTCGAAACTAACTTTGGTTTCTGTTTTGTTTGCATTAGTAGCATTTTTGTTTAATAATTGCTATAACCTGACGAATACAAATTGTATTCTTCATTTTGTTTTACTTGGTTCAAGCAAACATTGTAATAAATGGAGGTTTTTTAAAATGTTAATATTACTTTTGCCCCCTAAATAAGAGGGGCTGTTCAAGCTATGTTTTTAATAAATATTGTCGTTTTTAAAGTGAATTGCACTGTTATTTAAAACATGTTTTTGTTATTAATGCAAATTTCTCAAAATTTATACTGTTTCATCGATTACAGCAACATCTTTTTTCATAATCTGAAAAAAAAATGGGATGCCAAATTTAAAATTACAAAGGAACCCCCCGGATCCCCCATAGGGGGACCGGGGGGCCCTTTATTCTTTCATAATTTAAAAGGCAAGTTGATATTATAAATCTTGTATTCTGATAACTTTTACGATTTACTATTTATTTTAAAAGATATTGGACAAATCATGATAAATAGAACACCCTATCGCAGCATGACAGTACAGGTATATTAACTGTTGATCAAAAGTAAACTGCAAGTTTTGAGGAATTGCGAGATGGATTTGAAAGAAAGTGGTCAAGTTATATATATTCTGTTTAAATGATATTTAGGTTCTGCCAAAGTATCTGTGGTTCAAGCAACAGTTGTTGATGAAAATGAGCAGCCGTTGTATAACATGAGAGATATTCCTAATGAAGAAGATGCCAATTTCTGGCAAACAAGCCAAGGAAAGTTCAAGTTTACCCTGGAAGAATTGCCAATTTCACTTCGATTTATTCATCTCCTCTTAACTGTTAGTTTGTAACAATGACATTTACTCATAATACTGCTATATTTGTGAATTCATTTATTTTTCCCCATTTTCGGTGGCGATATGCTTGGCAGCAGGAAATTGAGGATCACACTGAAGCTGATATTTTGTTCCACATACTAAGTTGTCTGAAAATCCTTTGTTTTCGCTGCGAAAGCCTTATAAAAGCAGCGCGAGAACATCGTGGATTCCTTATTTGGTGCCAGGAAAATCTTATCATCATCAAGTAAGATAGTATGCTTAATTAACCATTTTCCTAATCAGATCCCCTCGTGGAATTCTGAGGAACTCGTGTAAGCAGACTTAGACCGCTCTAGCCCTCAGCCCTGCATAGAATATAGCGCTTTTCAGCGCATTGGTAACTTAACTTCACATGACGTAGCCCACAATGTCTGATCTAGGCAGTCCAAGATCAAACATTGTGCTCGTGAAAGATATCTACAGGGTGGGCCAATAAAAAGCAATATAATTTTATAAAAATCATAAAATGGTTATTTGTTAATGGAATTTAATGAAAATTTGTACATGTGTACTTAAATAAGATACAAAAAAATTTCCTATCTCAATTTGTGTTCAAAGTTAGCATCTTTCGCTGAAACACATGCCCTAGGCACTTGCGCCATTGGGCGATTGCCTCGACGATTGTTGAATGTGAACGAGGGCAATTAGAAAGTAAAGAGAACAACAATATTTGTACAAATTTTCATATAATTCCATTAACAAATAACCATTTTATGATTTTTATAAAGTTGGCCAACTTTGTATAGATAGTATTAGATTAGGTCTATCTTATATTGACAATAGCCTAGCTAATGTTGTACTGGTGTAATTAATAAAACATAACTTTTCAATTGATTAAAACAGGGTTGCTACTGACCTGAGAAGTCAGGGAAAGTCAGGGAAAATCACTGATTTTAGCGATTTGTCAGGGAAAATAACTGATTTAACCGATTTGGCAGGGAAATCAATAGTAAGCAGCAGATCAAAGATAAAGGGCGCTACTTCCTCCGTTCTTTGAAGTCCTTTGAAGCTACACGGGTTGCCCTATATTGTTGCACATCACATTTGTGACATTCCAGCAAATGTGACATTTTTAACTAATAACATGCTCTTTCTGTGACATGAACAAGGATCCCATGATCAAAGGGCGGCCGGGAATAGGGCACAAAGAGGAGAAATTGTCCTTTAGGCTTGTTAGTAAGCTCCAGAAAAATTCATGGAGATGCCAAAAATAATTACTGACTTCTGCGACTCCATGTCGGCATCTTTGAAGATGCCGAAGATGTTTTGCCCTGTTAAAACAATTCGAAAAATCAAGGTAAGTTGATAAAGATGTAAGCCTAATTCTATTCACGCAAGATAGGCCAAACCAAATAATACGTATAAATGATGTATACCCTGAAAGCGCCGTTCTCTGCATGGCTGGGGACGAAAGCGGCCCTTTCCAGCCTGCATTATGATCCCCTTATCCAAACTTTTTGCAACTTTGTAAAATAAAACAATATATCATTAAAATGTCCTCTGAATTTTTTCAGATTTTTTTAATGATAATTAAAAGTTTTATGTAATGACCTAATTAAATTTCAACATGACGTAACAATGGCATAATTTGTGCCAACTAATTTTTTATGACATTTTTTTAATATGCAGGATGTGATTTATTAGATTAATGCAAAGAAATCCACTTAAAAGTATTAGAAATTCATTAAAAACAACTTTGTTTTTAAGTCTATTACCGCAAATTTCTTGAATATGTAGCTCTATGTTTTCAAAATGCTATAATTTCCAAAAGAAATGCCAGTAGGATGCACTACAAGCATGCATTTAAAAGAGGGGCTATTCCGCTATACACTAAAGCATTGCAGTGCAAACAAAAGTCATTTTCTGAGGGGCAATAAATTTATGAATAACTGGTACTTAAAAGTACCGTCAGGCACGAAAGGGTTAAGTCTGCTTATGCGATCGAGTTCCTCAGAATTTCTCGAGGGGATCTGATTAGCAAAACTATTGATTGATGTATTTTTCTAATTTAACGATGGTTTTCTTTTAATCTTATAAATTTTATTTATTACAGCTTGTGGAAGCAACTTCAGGTCGAGTATTGTAATGTGGCACAAATCGGCGTGCAATTACTTTTGCATTGCCTTACTTTGCCTTCAGGTGCTGACACTTTCTGGAAAATAGTTGAAGATAGCTTTCATGACGAAAACTGGAAAGTTCGCTATGCGGCTGGTCAGTATTTTAAAATTGATAGAAATATTTCTATAGGCAACAAATAGCCTAACATAATAGATTGAATTTCTTAGAACGCTAAAGATGCAATACAGTGTCACCACTGTATTCATACTAATGCATGTTGCTATTGTTTCTTCATGATCAAGTAAGTCACAATTAGCGGCCGTAATTCCAATATACAATGATAAGTCCAACATTTATATAGGGTATGCCGGTATGTGAGTCAGTTACATTGTGATGAAATTGATGACGTACTGTATAAGTTAAATTGCTGAAAAGTAATATTGCAATCAGTACTGCACATGCGCAATTGTAAGCTTATAAGGCACGTACGTTTTAGGTCACGCCTCTATTATTATAAAGGTAAATAGACCACCAGGAATATGCATCATGAGTATATGCCATAAATTGAATATTATGTGGTCTTTTGTTAATATGCGCAGTCCTAATTATTGTTTATGAGTGTATACTTTGATCAGTAAAACTAAATCTATAAGGTCATTTTTTGGTCAAAATTAAAATTACCAAAAACTGATGTCATTTTATGGCGAGTTTTGAGGTCGCCATAAACCATGTCGTCATTATTGGAAACTGACCAAAAAATGACATGTTAATGTCGTGTTTTTTTTTGGTAATTATGCTACGTGGGTATACATGCGTACTAAAAATTCAATGACCGATTAAGTAAGGGTACTAAGGGGAGTACTTCACAAGAAATTTTTGCCTAAAAAATGACCAAAACTTGATGCCATTCTATGACGTAATTTGAGTGGTCATTTTTTTGCGGAAAAATGACCAAAAAATAACGTCATTTTTCTGGTATTTCACATAATTTACAAAGATTGAAATGACGATATAATGCCGTCATTTTTTGGTCATGTAATTTGCTTTTTGTCAGGCTGAATCCTGGAATGTTGGCCATTAATTGTGCAATTTTTTTATCAGCACCGAAAATTCTCACCGATTCTGAAAAAAGTCGATTCATATTTTAAGGCCCCTTCAGGTAGGGGCCCCCTAGCTACGACTTCATCGGCCCTGGCGGTTGATCCACCCCTGTGTAACAGTTACTCTTTTGAGAGTCACTGCTGAAATATCAATAAAATAATCATAAGAAAATTTAGTAGAAAACTAATCAACAACTATTTATATTTTGTTAATTTTGAAAACTTGACAAATAAAAATGTTTAAATTTTGCGAAATTGACGAGGGAAAATTTAATTTACCAATGATGATTTTGAAAATATTACAAAATTAAGAGAGGAACACGTTTACAATTTTGCAAAATTAACCTCAGAAACTGTCGAACATTTTGTAAAATTTACCTAAATACAACATTTATAAAAATCTGACGTGATCTCAATATTACCAAACAAAATATAAATTTACATGACAAACTGTTTATACGTTTTTCTTTACTTGTATAACACTGTTGACTACTCAGATAATTATATTATTGTGTTTAACTTTATCTCGTATTGTTTCAGTGGAAAAAGTTACCCTGATTGGGCGCTTTTTGGATATCAGCATAGTCCATCATAGCAGCTGTATTCAAACGTCGTTGGCCAATGCGTTTTCCTATTTAATCAGCAGTTTGGATGATGTGAATCCACACGTATCAGAAAGAGCTACATTATATTTGAGCACGATTCAGACCTCTTCTCTCAAATGTCTCTGCTGGTGCCTAGAAGTGCAGTTTGAATTGGCCATCGTGGACCGACCAATTATTTTGCAAACCCTCTATCAGCTGTATAATTGTTTGCCAGAGCGCAGTATACTTACTTGGGAGTTTTTCTTGAATCGATTCGACACACTTTTTTTAGAGGCCCAAGTCAGTTTGGAAAAATCTGGAGACATTGCCTACCCGAGAGGTGAGTTGCAAAATAATAATTATTACATTTATATCATTTATTTATCATATTTTTGACGTAGAGCTATGTATTTCCCCGACTTAAGAGGATATATAGTTTAGAGTTTCGGATGTCCTAAAAATGCCTGATTAAATGCCCTAGAAAAATTCGAAAACATTAGCTTAATGTTGGAGAAAACGTTTTATTAAAATGTCGAAAAAAATGCACGATGAAATTGCCAGAAAAAAAATGCCGATTAAATGCCCGAAATAATGCACAAATCAAATGTCCGGGAAATGGGCAGTTTTTAATGAAAGACGTTAATCAAATTATCATGATGTGCGTTTGATGGCGTCATTCATAAAAATTCTGATGATAACGGCATTCGTTAAGATCGCTCACTGGATCTACAATATCAACTAGCGACCACATTTTGCAACTCGTGTAAGATAATCATTATCTAAAATTCAATTTTAAAATTAGCGGGCGGTTAACACTTTTAACCATAACTATAGTGCAGATGGGGCGAATTCCCCTAGCCAGGGACGATTGTCATTTTCTTAATGCAAGTGTTAGGCCTAGCCTATTAACGCTAAAGTTGTCCCTAAAACACGTGCCACTACACTAATGTTAGTTTTTTAGGCCCCGCCCAACAAAACTCCCCTTTAAGACAACCTTCAATTAGCCATTAAAAATGGAACTCTTATTTTAATAATTGAATTATTTAGTTTTATTGACAAAAAACAAAATTAGGAAACGTTCATTATATTTATAATTGGTTACTCTAGCTGCGCCAAGGACTTTATATAGCATGAATCAGTGAAGGTCCAATGGAGGGCAGCCAGGTTTGTTAAGGGAAACTACCAGCATTCGGCAAGTGTGACAGAGATGCTGCACTCTTTAAATTGGGACTCATTGAGAGCGAGACGAGAAAGTTTATCTATGGGCTTATTTAAACGTTTCAATCAACCTTCTAATAAGCATCTTGTGTCCCATATCTTCATGCCTAACAACCACTGCAGAAGTAGGCATAATCATTCTAAATCCCTGACTGAGCTCCGTGCTAATACGGATGCCTACTATTGGTCTTTCTTTTTGCATGCGATTAGACGATGGAATAACCTTCCTGACGATAGTTTAAATTAACAATGATGTCTAAGTCAATCGCAACTGACGTTAGAGCTTTCTCCTGAAAATGGGCTCACACTCCCTACCATATGGCATTTAGTTGCTGACTGCAGGGTACTGAGTTGAATTGAATTGAATAAGCGTATTAGTCTGTCCAGCACTATCCTACCTTGGATATTGCATTTCAGGGGAGCCCCTGGGCTCCTCTGATGGGCAGAGCTTGGAATATCCTTTTCCATTCATTTACAAACATGTTAGGCACGGCGGCATATGTTACCATGTCTCTATATCTGGCGCTCCATGTTGTTCTGGCTAGAAATGTAGCTGTGGGACTTTTATTTAAAGCATGACTGAGTGACAGCTGTCCATTGCCTGTGTGGTTGGTGAATCCCTGCTAGCCAAACTTGTTGGCGAAGGAGTTAAGTTGCATGAAGTTGGCAGCAACACAAATTTGCAAAAAGAAAACAGGCTAAAATGGCATGAACACAAAACAGGACAAGTTAGCTAAAAGTATTTAAAATATTTAACATATGTGTTCGAAGTGTCTTCCTTTGATCTTCACTAATGCACAGGTGTGCACAATATATGAGTGATTTCTCCACATTTCTGTGGGTACTTCAGAGATCCTCGCACAGGCATGTCAAATTTGCTCATGCAGTTCATTTGATGTTGCACTGAATGATGCGTAAACCACCTCTTTTATACATCCCAAAAGATAAGTCATTTGGCAAAAGATCAGGGAAACGTGGTGGCCATGGTACTGTTCCACATCTGCCTATCCAGTGATTCTCAGTGATTGCCAATGGCAAACCATCAAAAAAATTGGCTACCACCCCATTTAGGATCTCCCTTTGATATCTTTCTGTTGTTAACATCCTATTATAAAAATGTTGTCCAGCAATGTGGCCATCAAAGATATCGTACCACAGATTCATACGCCAGTTTGACTGGCAAGAAACTTGTTTTAACCACCGTGGGTTCCTATCTGCCCAGTAGTGGCTGTTGTGGGTACATGAGAATTGCAACTTATCAGTCCAAATACATTGGCTGCAAAGTGAGGGTCATCATCAAAGCAATTCAATAGCCAGTTAGAGTAATCTACATTCATGTATGTCACGTAGTCATGTTGAAGCTCTTGATGACAGTGTGCATGGAAAGGATGAAAGTGATGTGGTTGGTCCCAGCATCATCAGCAACAGACCTGCATCTTGCATGGGGGTACACAGCAACTGCAGCAAGTACCATTGTGCTCATGGCTTTGTTGGTTGCTGTACAAGGTCGTTTGGATTGTGGAATTTGTGAGACAGGGATCAGACGTATTGAGGTGAAACTCTTTAAATCAAGCGAGTGGGTGTGCGAGCACAAACTTTGCATCAACCAGAGCGAAACAAAAGGCGATGCGCAACACACTCTCACTGAGGCCAGGCATCCCGTCCGGCACACCTTTGAAATGCCCACGTCGACGAACAGCCAGCTTGGCTGATGGTCGGTTGTACAAGAACAGTTCAGTTCTTGAAATTTCCCCGCAAGTCATTGCTTGGTGCTTCCCCTCGCCGGAGCACTTCCACCATGGTGCGAGGTCCTGATCATAGGGAAAGTTCTAGGGTCTTCCAGGCAACACAATCAGAAGAATCACAGTTCTGCATTCGTGGCACAAATCTTCTTGTAGACTCTTATCTTGGTCACTGGATTGCGATTATTCCCACAGCTGCAGTTGTACTGTCCTTCCTGGCTTGGTGGACATAACAGGTGAGTCAAGTCCATCTGACCACTTCAATCTTCCCGTCTGAATTCTCCTGTAAAGCTGAAGGATTCTGGAGCTGTTGGCGAAAACTCTGCGGTTATTCCCAATTGGCTCCACTGTCAGGTTGGCAATTGCCCACACTGCACAGCTCAGGGTACTGGTCAAAGAAGAACACTCCCCAAAGAAAACTCCCAGGCTGACCTCAACTCACGTCCTCCCTTGTCACTGGTCGAAGCTGTTCTCCCCACTCCTTGTGTTGCCATTTTTGTCTTTCTGTGGTTCAGTGGCACCTTCTAATCTTTCCTAGAATGTTCCAGAAGGTTCTATTGACCTCTGACCTTCATAATGTTGACTGGTGATGCCAAAGAATGCAGGTGACTTTAGAGGTCACGACCTGGTCGCAGCAA
Source organism: Ommatoiulus sabulosus (assembly GCA_034697705.1). Taxonomy (NCBI): domain Eukaryota; kingdom Metazoa; phylum Arthropoda; class Diplopoda; order Julida; family Julidae; genus Ommatoiulus; species Ommatoiulus sabulosus. Next base: position 5,992 of record JAQGAO010004077.1, on the reverse strand, counting down.
AGCATCAGGCAAGCGTCACGGCGACACAAAGGTCAAAAACCTAGCTGCGTGTAGCAGACGGGAATGTGGGAGGCCTTGCCTGAAGGCCGTCTCTCACTCTCCCCCACCTAAACTCGAGCCCGGGGCGATAAAAAGAGACAGTGTTAGTGGAAAGGGTTGAGGAAGAAGAGGGTCTGCCATGTCTTCCATGGAACTTGTGGATCAGTCGTGGGCAATCTGCCAAATTAGATTGTGGTTCCCCCGTTTCTTCCTCCAACGGATATCCTGTCCACCGTATCAGATATTCGCGTGTACGACCGCATAGTCTGGTGTCCAAAATGGACTTGATTGCAAAGGTGCGTGGATTCACATCAGGATCGATCGGACCTGGTTGCCGAGTCTCTAATTCTTGCTAATGATCATCAACTGCAGGATTTCACCTCCTTCACCTGAACGAGCGGGGATGATTTCCAATGTGGTGGAAATTGAAGATGGAAGGTCACTGGCATTACGACGACTATCACGCTTTAAGGACCTAGCCATTGAGGGTCGAGCTTCTGTGGTGTCTTTCCATGTCTTTGTGTTTGCGCAATCCTCTTGCGGTGAACAAAAACTAAGTCTTCGACTTTAAATCTGGCGTCGTGATGGTACAGATTGGCTACTTCCAATTGTTTCCGTTGGGCGAGGGACAGGTTAGCGAATGCGGCTTCCCCATCAGACTTCCAATCTTTCAGGAACTCAGTCAAACTCTTCGCCTCGACTCAGCCGGTGTCAAGTTCAGTCAGCCAGAGCAGTGGGTGCAATCCTTTACGTCCCCGTGGTAAACTACAACGGTGAAAACAAGGTGCTCTTGTGGGCGGACGAATGTATGCTAGTTCAGCACACATGGTGTAGCTATCCCATGTCGTGGGTTTGTCTAGGCAGTAGGCTCTGAGGTACTGGAGAACCATGGCATTCATCCTTTTGCTTATGCCGACCGTTTCTGAATGATACGGCGAAGAACAAGCATGCCGACATCCTGCGAGTTTCATCAGCAGTGTAGTATTTAGCCAGGATGGCTACAGATTGAAACTTGGATCACGTTATATGAAGTATAGAGACACGCGGGAGGCTACGCCTGTTACTGTCAACGTTGGCATCATCGGGAGGTGGCTCCCTCTGGTAGTCGTTACCAGAACACTACAAGCAGCTTCCAGAAATCCGAAAGAAAGCGAGCGTCGTGATCGCTCACGAGTTTCTTCAGGAATCATCACGCTCTAACTACCTCGCGGAAGAAGACCTTAGCAACCTCCTCTGCTGAGACCGGTGTCTTCGTCGGGACTATCGTCACCCATTTGGTTAACTTATCAATGATCACGATCATGAATCATTGTCGTTGGTCAGGGTTGCAATTTTCCACACTGTGCAGCTCAGTGTACTGGTCAAAGAAGAACACTCCCAGGCTGACCTCAACTCACGTCCTTCCTGGTCTCTGGTCAAAGTTGCTCTGCCCGTTCCTCGTGACCTTACAGGTCACGACCTGGTCGCAGCAAAGCAAAGCGCTGAAAGATTTGTTCCATCGTGGTCCGAGATGGCTGCCTGCATTGAGGGACTGTTCCTGATACAGTCTATTTGCAACCAGCATTTGTCAACAATATACCTTATCCAGGATAATGTGCCATATTTGGTTGTGGCTAGTGATGCTTTGATTAAATACTTTTATTATTCTGAATTAATAGCAGCTTTTCTTGGCATAAATTAATCATTATAGGAAAGGTTAACTTTAAAATAAACTTTGGAATACATTGATGCAAATTGAGGAATTCAAACATCCAACAACATTAAAATGTTATTCATAGAAATGTTGCCATTAAACTATGCAATATTGCTTAGAGGATACAGAATAACATGTCATCTATGGAAACCACATCACTGCAATAAGCTGGCCTGTAGGTCGCTTCACTGCAGTGCACCACTGTGCTGTAGCTCAGCACCCATTTTAGTTTGCCCCTGACAACATGAAATAATTTCTAATAAAGATAAAGGCACTTGACCTCATGCAAACATGCATTACTTTTCCTAATTAGACATGTTGTCCTAATGTTATGGTAAAAAAGTTTTAGCACATGTTTCCATAAAATAATTGTCGTAGGTCAAACGTAACCACATCATTGGATAGAGAACACATGACTTTCTATTTAACCGCACAAACAAATTTACGTAATTATAACAGTTAAAAAATGGGGTGGCTATCAATTCTGTTCTACCCTGTATAAGCTTAGGCCTACTGAAAGTTTAATTTTTGAAATGCATTTTTATTTATCAGTTAAATGAGTGTATAAACTAAGGAAAAATGTTAATTCTGGTTACCCTTAAGCAGCGAAAACTTCTGATAGATACCGTGTTTCCCCGAAAATTCGCCCTACCCCAGAAATAAGCTCCTGACAGAAGTTGGGTTTTTCGATTAATTAAATTGGGCGCTTTTGGACGAGAGGTAAACGCCTACCAGGGTATGTAAACAGATGAACTCGACACCTATAATTTGTTGAATAACCAACAACTTTGCACTCGTATGAAATGATGAAACGTTTTCTGAATTTTGATGCCTGCAATTTCTCGTCGGAATTGGTAAAAATTCTACAAAATCTGTACTAGAAACATTTGTAAGTTTTGCAAATTTGCATTACGAGCAAATGTGTACTCGGAAAATTGGAAAATTTTACAAATTTATTCACGGAAACTGTTTAAAATTTTGCATATTTGTACTGGGATCAAATTTTAAAAAAGCTTGCAAATTAGCTTGCAAAGCTTGCAAAATAAGTCATTCTTACCTGACTTTTCCAGATATTTTCAACTTCCCTGACATTTCCAGGTCTAAGGGAAACCTTTGAAGGGAATAATATTTTGACACCCATACAAAATTAGTGCAAAAAGAAAGAGCTATTTCGTCGAGTACAAGAAATTAATCGTGGAAGACTCCAGGGGCAAGAATAAATGTAGGCTTTTGTTCATGAAAAAATGATACATCCCCTGAAAATAAACTCTAATGCGTTTTTTTGGAGTATAAGTAAATATAAGACCCTGTTGTATTTTCGGAAAAACACGGTAGAGCATGATAACAGATGTTATTTATTGTTTCAAGTGGCCTGATGTTATAACAAATATGTGCAACTTGTTTTTTATTTTCACATCGAAATTTCTGTACGTAGACACTGTATAACTTTTAAATAACTTTAATAACTTAAAATTATTATATATGGAAAAAAGCAAGAGAAATTCCGACGTGAATTAATCCTACCACTTGAAGATGAACTGATGAAGCCATTCTTTTATTTTCACAGCCACTATTTTATTTGTAACTCTATATACGTTTAATTACTCTACGAGCACTCTTTCATCATCACTACTCTTCATTGCTTTACGAGCTTTATTAAAGCTCTTGATGAAGGGTTGATACCCGTAACGTAGCGTTACAAATAAAATATTGATTATGTAAATAAAATCGAATCTGAAATTTTTTTTTGTAAGTCGCATGATAACGCCCAATTTTAGTTTACTTTTAATTTTTAATTGGAAAATCCTTGACCGTATTTTTTTGTAGATTTGAGGAATACAGATATTCAAAGTGATCATTATGTTCAAAAACTCAACCGAGCTCACGAGGCCCTGAACCAGTTAATGGGCCAAAACGTGAGGTCGCTAAGCATAAGTTTAGGAACTAAACTCCGTTACAAACGAACTATGTCCGCACCTAGTGGTATGGCATGTAGGCAAGAAAAACTAGGTATGTACAGGTGTACATGACTATGAAATAAATTAAATGTCATATAAATTATCCCATGATTCCAAAAACTATTTAATTATTTTATTTGCAATGTTTCAGTGGATAAGGAAAAGTTATTCAGTCGACAATCATCAGCACCTGTCCTTAAACGAAAGAGCTCCAAGTTTGGTGTTGCTCATCTTCACCATCCTCTCGCTGCTCATTTTCCTAATCATTTATTCCCAGGTAGGAATATTTTTTTTCCTAAAATACGAGATCGACGTTTCAAAAAAAATTCTCGTATAGATGAAAATTAACGACTATACTAGAAATCATGGTGTTGATTTGTGATCATAATTTTTTTCGATTTTATTAAAGACGGTCATTTAAAAGAGGTTCATGATGAGCAGAACTTCCTTTCTATGTTTCACAAATTGATGGAAACAGAAGATAGAGACCAAGATACGCTTTATCTTTTGGTCTTTCTGTTGATGCAGGTATCACACTAGCTATTTCATGTCTTTTAATGGTTGTGAATATCGATATCTTTGTTTTCGATCTCAATTCCATTTGTTATCTTAAAGTTTCTTGCACAACACGACCAAGCTTATCCCACAGACGAAAAGTCAATTGCAAAAACTCAAGTAAGTTCATTTGATGTAACGTAAAAATACCTTCAACCTCCATAGTATTTTCTTTTGTCAAATGTATTAACTTTTATTATTTGAAATATTTTAGAATGTTGTTTTACGACATCTAAATCTGCTATTGGGTTACAGTCCGGCAGAAAAAGGATTCGCCATACTGCCATCAAGAATGAGGTTAACTTTATATATCATGTCATCGTAATATGTTTATTTTATAAGTTGACCCATAAATTACATTTTTGTTAAAAATCATTTAATCTTATTTAGTTGGATGGTTTTATTTGGGTAAACACTCAAGGTCGATAATGATCTTCTTGACTACTGTGTTAGTGAAAGTGAAATGTGTGTATACACTATCTTAATATAATCCTTTGAAAGTTTAATGTAAAACTATTTCAAGTAAATTGTAATAATTTTTGTGAAGCTTAATAATTTTCTCACCAGGTTTCCCACTAATGATAAATTTTCACCAGTTAATTAAAGAATTAATAAACATATATGGACTAAAACACTTATCTAAAAAATCATTCTGCCCAATTATGTCAGATAATCGAGTGTTTGCTGCAATACATTTATTTAGGGGATATCATTGGATTTGCTTAGGGTTTTGCTTTTTACAAATCTCCCACCTTTTCATTACAATTGTAGCTCATGTAAAAATAGTTTTATGATTCATTTATTGAATTTTTTATAATTTCCAGTAGTACAGCAAACCATAAGGGGTTCGGTTGACAGGCTCTAGCCTGGGGGCCCAGGATTGGGGAAAGGGGGGGGAATGAATTGACGGGTTTATGTAGATTTATATAGGTATTAATATTACTTTTATATGATCATTCAAACTGCCATATTTTAATTGGCATCACGTAGAGCATCCCATTGCCCTTACCCTATAGCGTTAGGTAGGGCAGGCCTAAGGTAGCTAAGGGGTCCCCGTCACAGATCCTGGCCAGGATGGTTGTTTCAGGATGTGGTGGTCGTGTCCAGTAATCTTCATTAACCAAATCTAATTCACTTACTGTATTATTACTTTGTAGGCTTTCACCTGTGTTTAATGCATTTCTTTCCAACTTGCCACGGGTAAGAAAGTTATTGCCAGAATTCTTTCATTCACTATTTCATTATTTTTGTCTTATTGATTCAAAAATTTTAAACATACAGTCAAACTCTGGTATAACGTACCTTACTAGTTACAACGTTTTCTCGGTTTGTACGAATCTTTGTGGTGAGTCTCGAGTCTCGACTTAAGGGGGACTCCTACGGTCGATTTGCACCCGATGCCACCCTACGTGGGTGGCACAATTAGCTTTTAACGTCATAGAAATAAAGGTAAAAATAAATAAAACCAGTACCTTCTTTGGCGACTTATTCTCTATCCAACGGTGAGTTGTTTGGTGATGAAATCCACACGTAAAATCGCAGTCGGCCAATTTCCATACGAGGACGCGTTTGATTTTTGGCGCTAACGGCCAAAAATCGCCATTATTATTATCTAGGCATTCTGGAAAACGCCTAGTGCATTATGGGACCAGAATGACTTTTATCATCTAGGTTGGTTGGTTGGTTGGTTGGTTGTGGATTTTTAACGTTGGCCTATTTCTGCACACGAGGGCTAAACACCAACGCC
>JAQGAO010004076.1:0-15811 GCA_034697705.1 Ommatoiulus sabulosus | reverse complement strand
AGTTTGTATACTAACCCAGGTTGGGTATAAGCGTTTATTTGTAAACCTTCCCATGCCTTTTCATGCTTTGAATAAAAATTTTATTATTATTATTATTATATGTTCCGGTAATTTTCATGTAAAGGCTCGTGGGTAGGTGCAGACGTCACCGCGCGCAGACGGCGCCACCAGAGTTCATAACTTTTGGAGAAAGCGGGATTACCGCAAGAATTTGTCCAAATTCAGACGTGGCCAATTTTGGTGAGAGTTAAATAAACTAAAAATGCGATAATTAGTCCGGCTGTGGTCGTATCATTGATGCAAAACACCGTCAAGTTCGCCCTAATCCGATTAAATATTAATCCTGTAATGCACTTGGGGTAGCGAACACTGGCGGTTTGTCAGACGATAGAGCAAATATTTGGCTAGACCTGAATTGTTCATGAACGGGAAATAGTATCGCGTGAGTCCGAACGCTTTTAGACGGAACACGCGGTAGGCCTGCACGAAAACAAACACCAAACGCAAATATAATTAAGCATTTGCGCAATTAACGAACATGTATACTGCGTGCACAACGGACCGAAAGATACGTTCTGGAATAACGAATTCATTCGAACTAATTAAATGCGGGTGGATCTGGAGAGAGAGAGATGCACCTGGCCGTTGAAAACTGCGAGGGCAGTGGTCAGCAACGCGCATCAAATGGGAATTGAAACGGGAGCCTACATGTACAAACATAAATTGTCACGTATCCTGCATAACATATCCAAAAATGTCTACAAAATGATCCAAATTTGCTCAATTTTGGTATTTTTACTGGCGATTTTGATGGTTTTGGATAATGTTTTAACAATTATTTCGTTCTACGAAATTATACTTTACAGGGAAAATGCGTTTTTATTGAGAACGTATACATTATAAAAACGTTAATTAACTGTAATTTTGCCATTATCGTTCAATTGCGCTGAGCCGATTGTCAAGTAGGCTACTCTGAACCTGCATTGAAATAAAACAACGTTGCGTGCACCGTTTGACTTCTTCGAGAATTCGATAAACTAGATGACAACGTACCAAGTAAACAAATGACCAGCAAGGGTCCTAATCTGCTAAAACATAAACACCGGGTCTTTTATCATAAATGGCCACCCGGGAGCTATCGGACAGTGTAATGTATGACTATTTGTCACCGATGATATATGCCCATCATCAAACACATATCAACATCATTAATATGAAATAACACTTGTAACACGAAGTAACCGGCCTTTATCGATTGAGATTTTGATAAATAGAATGCGTTTACCTTGTTTTCAGCCATTTCTTGTCAATAGTTGCCAAGTTTAATGTCTACTTCTAACATTATGCATAAAAACTAATGGAAACGCGTAAACATCTTCAACTAAAGTCGATAAATTGAGGTCGAGGTTTCGATTATTTTCGGAAAATTCAAGTGGGAAAAACTCAAAACCAAAAGTAGCATATATACTGTACAATACACATATATTTTCGCAAAAACCACTTGTTTTTTTTTAAACTCATTACCAAAACTGCAGCTGACAAATATTTATTAGTGTTTGAAATGATGAAAAAACAAGTCCAATAACCTTTTACTGTATATAGCTCATGCGTCGAACTTTATAGTCTTAAGTCTCATTTCTAATCGACAATGCACGAATTCTCAGCGCCATCTAGAATAAACCACGCGCAACAGAGAGTGCTAAAACAAAATGGCGCCTATAGAAATGCTTCTAGTTTCCACGCAACTGTTAAGTTCCGAAACTTTGCCATGCATGTCTAACAACATGGCGTTTCAAAATATGTTCCAATTTTTCATGAAATTCATTTACTCGATTAGTCACAAATTATTTAGCGTAATAGTATGTGACAACCCGCATTTCTCATTAGCATCGAAAACGCTAAAACGCGTTATCTCCCCCGAGAAGTGGTCATCAACTACGCAAATGTCCGTTTTATAATGAAAAAAGGCAATTCCTATAATTAGGGGGCGAATCAACGAGCACCCGCGCAACGCTTAATGGTGGTGCAAGGGCGCGAATTTCTACAAGGTGTCGCATAAAATCCCGTCCCTACATCCGTTGCACGAAAAACAGCAACAAAGGGAGGAATCTCAAATGCACTCTGTTGCTATTTCCATATAGATAATCCGCTATATTTTCATTTAAAGCTCTGCGTGAACGCTGCGTATGCATGCGTTTCAAGATGTCGTTGACAATGGATCGCACTCCAGAATCGAGCCCGAGGCCGGATCTTTGCTCCAGGGATTCCGCTCCCGAGCACTTCACTCTTTTTTTCACATTAGTAAATTGTCCGTGTGCAGGGTGTCCACGTGTCAATGGTTTATGAATGCAATAAACCAAATATCATGAGCGATGGTATAAAAAAAATTCGAAAGAAGCTCCAGTTTTCATTCTAGGAGAACTTTTTCCATGAACTGCATCCCTTTCAAAAGCACCGGAATCTCCTAATGTCGCCATCATACACACGCATTCTAACCAGCACTCGCAAATGCTGAAAACCTGCGTGGGAACGTAAAAATATGGTCACTGCACAACCTGTAAGCATATATAAGCATATCAAAATGCTCGAGTATCTGTAACCTAGCTCACTGTAATTTTACATGCATTAACCCGAACATAAATTTCAATAAATAATGACCTTATACGGGCATGTTCGAGGATGTATTCCATGAAAAAAATAGTGTACATAGCCATCCATGGCGGCATTTATGGCCATTATGACCATATGCGATCGAATTTTATCTAACCAAGAAATGATGCACCGAATAAGTTATGGACTTTACGTACGAACCGTATGAAATACGTACTCGGTGCATTTCATCAAATACGACCGTCCCACGGTTAAAACGGTTGCCGTGGTAACGCTGTGATGTGCTATAAGAACGACAAAGGTCACGTGGTTATATGAGCATTTAAGGTGGATACTGGACACGCGAGATGTATGCTCTTTCAGGCATATATCTTTTCCGATGTTTCCTTCTTCCAATGTCGTCCATGTACATGCATGGACATCCCTTTTTTAATTTATTTCTTTTTGTAGGGTTTTTTTTCCAAGCGGGTTGTTTTAACACTGCGAGTTAATTGCCACGGCGTTACCCAAATAAACTCGTTTGGTGCATCAAGCCATCGTCGATACGATTCTCAGAGCGAAGATTTTAATCATGACGAAGATAAACACCGAAAACGGACAATTACGATGGTTTAATCATCGTCGAACGCGTAGTACAATTCGACGAAAGCGCCCCCAGGTGGGCAAAATAAAAGCGAATTGGTGAGGTAACGGTATACCGTGCGTACATGGAGAAAACAAACGAACGTCTAAAATAACGCCGATAATAATAAAATGGAGAATTATAAGAGATTAGAAGCGGGAGGATTAGATATAAAACGAGAATCGGTGTTATCTCTACGTCATTTCCTGCCCGCATCGTAAATTAGCGCACCTCGTAATGGCCGCCCTTATTTACGCAATTCGAGGAACATATTTCCCTCGATAAGTGCTATCGAGGCGCCCTCATACCCCACTTTAATGAATCTATAAGCAATAGTACGCCTTTTATTGGAGCGCCGAAACTTCATCCGCCATTTTTGCAGTGACGGCCTTCCAGCGATAACAGTTCCTTCTGTAGTTTTCCGTAGTTATTTGCTGTTTGAGGACGTGATCAAAAGAAAATATCAAAATCATCAAACTTTTGCGTTTCTGGGTTCATTGAAAACCACTTGTGACTTTCAGAAATTTGCACTTTCTTTTCCCTATCTATAATACAGTATGTGTATATTAGGTTAAATATTCAATAAAACGAGTGAGAAAAACTGCGAAAAAGAGAATGATTCGTGACAGGATTCGAAAGATATAAAAGTAAGAACCTTGAAAATGACAAATGACTAAACTACAACTAGTTTCTGCGCAACCGGAAGCGTTGTTCGGCTGCTTTTCAATCAGAAAAAAATAGAAAAACACGTTAGAATTTAATTTCCAAACTAAATGTACAATATGAAATTCAACTTTGTTGATTTCGCATTTCTTTGATGGATGAGCTCTTAAAGCCATAGGGGGCGTCTCGGGGGCTCGCCATAAAACCACGGGACAGGCCCGATGGCGCCATTTAATCCATGGCGTCAATTTATCTATGAAGCGCCCCAGTAAAGGCGCCGTATGTGCTCAGAAGACGATAAAACAAATAGGAGTAAAACACTCGGTTAAATACTCTCGTTTTAACGAATGAACACATTGAAAACATTTATTTATTTTCTATATGGGAAGAATTCGGTTCACTTGCAGCTGTTGGCAAGTAAAAACAACAACAAGAAATACTACATTTATTGGAATTTCTCTTCCCATGAGTTATAAGAACTGTAAAATAATGTTTTAACCAATTAAAGGAGTTAAAGAAAGGAACTCGTATTCTCAGCCCTTTAGGTACGATTTAAGAGTCGTACCTAACAAATCCTCGATTTCATATCGAAAACATGCAGCCATTTATGCGAATTACAATAAATGTATTCTCCTTGCGATCGAAATCAGAGGAATTTCCACTACAGTTATAGATGGCGTTGACTCCCTCCCAAATGTTCCCTTTCCTAGATAAATGGGGGCACCCACGCATAACCAATGAGCATTCAGTGATTGCCTAACTCGGATCTAGCAGGGGCAATAAAAACCTGGATTTTTCCCGTTTTAACGGCATTTTTACGATTCACATCGGCTTATTCCTCCGCTGCGCCGCTGATAAACCAGAATCTCTTATTTCTCCTTTTATTAAACTTTTATTTCTAGATATTGCCATGGTCATCAACCTTATTCCTTTCTTTTTATGTTGCCTCTCCAACCGTGATTAAGCCTTGGTCTTGGTTAATGGCTAGGGACATGAACGTTAAGTTCCTAAAGATGCCGACAGGGGGACGTGACCACCGATTTAAACCACAATAGTGCTTGCCGGTGTCCTAAAATGGGAAATTTCCACCAATCATTTCAGTTTTTAATGAAACACTGCTGAATTTGCAATGTGAAAATACGCACTAATTCAATTGAGCTTGGATTTTTAAAGCTTATTATTATTTAATTTTGGCATTTTACCACAGCCGATTTAGGGTGAACGACGCTCTTAAACACATTTTGGGGTGCAAAACATAATGCATGGATAAAACAGGATATTTTATAGTCATTTAGCTTTATAGGAGTTGTCTATTAATTTACTAGTATAAAAATACATTTTAAATATTTCAAATTCTTCAAAAGTTACAATATTTAAATCCATGGAATATTTGAATTTCTAAAATTAGAAAATATTCCTAATTGCAAATAAACTTTAATTTTGTTAAAACACTTCACAAACTTTAGTTTATTAATGAACATACAGTATATTGTATTAGACTTATACGAAGCAGGAGTTGAAACAACGAAAAATGCGATGTTTTCCAAAAATAAATAAACATTTTGTTTTCAGGATCCATTTTCGGAAAACGTGCAGTTATGTTGCAGGTAAATTGCTGAGAATTAATCTGCATAGTTCATCTTTACTTTTTCTCAAAGGCGAATTAGTTTATTTCGAGTAGTTCTACCACAAAACGATCCACGTGTATAGCTTTGCTATTATTTTTTTCACTGTTTGGTACAAATTTTAATTAACGTTTTACATTTTTCTGCTTTCGACTTTTTTTCTTTTAGAATATCCCCGAAGGTCTAGTTTTCTACGTTATTAAATTTCGTATCTCTTTGAAGGTTTTTTTGTACGAATATTCGACTGTTGACTGGCAGCTTATAAACTTATAGAAAAATGTGCGCATACGAGACGCTCCAAACGGCCTATACGTAATTCCCATAATGCGGGGCTTTGTCGAAAATTTATATTTAACGGCCCCTTTTAGACCCTAGTAACATTTTTTCCAAAGAGCATTTCGACGAAATGAAGTTGTACGATAAGGACAAGCATTTCCATAAAAATACTCCTTTTGGGTTTTTTTCCTAAAACGACTTTTGTATTTCGTAGATAGGTGGTAACTATTGTATCCTATAAAAGAGTGCGTTGAGTTCTGCTAGCATCTCGAATTACCATAGGAAGATTTTTTTTAAATTCTATTTCCGGAAAATAAAAATCGCCTGTTTAGGGGGAAGGGAATACGAATTAAAGGCAAAATGTGGGATGTCAAGAAACGACTGAAATATGAGAAAAATTATCATCATTTCCTTTTAAATATTGCATTTTTAACCCACTGCACTTTCAGAAATCTCGGGTTGTATACCCTTGTACATATACAGTATATGTTGTGCAATTCTTGTATTTACAATGCCATGCCATTCCAAAAGTTTTCAACATCGATATTATTTCAAAAATACGCCAAGAAACTACATTTCTATTTATTGAAAAATAAACCTGAAATCTGAGGAAATGGTTTGAAATTTTAATTAAAATCTGAAGGAAATCCGTGTTTGACTTTATTGGAATTTACGTATTTCATTAAACTTAACGGAGGAAGAAAATCTCTTCATTTAAATTTCAATGGCAAATACCAGGAAAGCCAAAGCTGATTTTTCTGGTTTTCCATTGCTCTCGGATTCTTCTTGAACTTGGTTCCCCTCCCACCCCTTGTACATATTTTACTTAAAGACCTTGTATCCACTGACATTTCTTATCGTTTTTATATGAACTCCGGCGTTATACCCTATAAAATAGGGACCGTACGCGGTATATATATATTTGTGCGTACTCGGTGCGTTTTATTACGAAGCTCAGCGCAAATTTGACATTGAAATTTTTATTGACGATAAGCCACGCAACAACTCGAGCTATCCTTATAGACCGACCATATAGTGTACTATACCAGTAGTTTTGTATACAAGTATACAAAGCGGGATGAGAATAGATAGAAGTTTTGGAGGCGACCTTTCATAATGCAAGAGTAGCTCGAATAAAAGCAGCGACTTAATTTCCAGAAAATTGCATTTTCTGGTCCCCTTTACAATAATGCGTCATGTATATGCATGGAAAACTGACTCACTCACAGGCTGTTTTAGCGAAACAAGCGAATAAACGTAGATTTGGGAAAACACAACGAAAAATAAAAAAAGAATTTTTGCGAGTATAAACATCATTCGTAATGAAGCGGACGATGACTTGTCGTGCCGGGCAATTTGCGAAATGAAACATTGTCTCCGAGGTCCTAAACTGCACTAACGTCATCAAAATACGCCTGTAGAAGTGGATGCCGTGAATATTTTCTCGTTTTGGAAACGTTTATCCGACAGATGGAGCTCCTTTCGCAACATTCGTGTGGATAGGAATGTGCTTGCAGCGAAAACCGGATGATAGCTTAGTCCCGGTTAAGATCAGAAAAATTGAAGTAGTCGATGAAGCATTGGTTACAAACCTAAATGGTAACATTTACGCTAAATAAATCAAGATGCGTTTTACTGAATATTTAATGAAACAAGAAATATATTTGTGAACTTTAATAGCAGAACCATTAGGTCAATTTGAAACCATGCAACGAGCATTTTTAAATTGTTAGTGTTTATATATGTTAAAGAAATTTAATGTTTTAGTGTAATAAACAAGTTTAAATGCTGACACGAAAGTAATAATTAAATTTATTAAATAATCTATATGGATTCGCCACGCCCCTCCCCCTCCCTTGTGGGGGTCATGCTATATGCTCAACGCGTGGCATTAGGGGCCATTCAAAAGGACGTCCGTTCAGTCAGGACCCGGCCGCCCCCCCTTCCCCTCCGATGGGCGTCCGAAACTTTAAAAAAAATGGCATTCGGAAAATTTTGAAAGTTTCGCAAATTTGTACTCGGAAAACGTAAATTTTGTAGTCAGAAAAAATTGAGAATTTTGCCAATTTAACCCCAGAATCTGTTGGAAATTTTGAAAAACTCTCCTCGGAAACTGTTGACAATGTTACAAATCTGTACTCTAAAACAGTTTTAAAAGGTTGAAGATTTGTTCTTTGGAAAAGGTGGGGAAATTTGTAAAGATGTCCTCGGAAAAATGTGAAAATTTTGCAAGTTTATACTCGAGAAAAATGAACATTTTTCAAATTTCTACTAGAAAAATTTGAAAGTTATAGCAAATGTACCCTGAGCTTTGAAGTTCTCTGACTTTACCAGGTTTTCAAGGAATATGGGTATACCCTGTTTACTTACTTTTGCAATTTATAACCCACCTATGCGAAATTGCGCTCAATTTCCCTTTTAATTTGGGAACCGATTTTATTTGGCATTTGTTTTTCAAGTGGACGTCCGAGTTGATCAAACACCCCCTCCCCCTCCCTCCCCCTGTCCACATTGTGTCCGTGACTCAACCTCCCCACCCCCCACCCCCTACATGAGGTCGTCCTTTTTGAATGGCCCCTTAACAACGGGTAATGTACAGCATTTAACGATTCCAGCGCCACCTAAGACGCATTCGACTCAACATGACAATCTCAGCAACTGCTATCTGTTAGACGAGGCAGATTTCTTCAAAATAAAAATGACATCAAAATGCGAGGGCGTTGCGCCAAAACTAATCGAATTCGAGAGTCGGATGCGAGCGACGTACGGCGCGTCGTTTCAACATTTTATCACACTATGAAATCCATCGTCAATATCGACGATGATAATAACAATAACGTTAATGGGTCGTGCGATAATAAATAGCGCTTTCTAAGTAGCAGCAACAGCAGCGCCATCCATCAGTTTTATAAGGTCAGTCCACGCGCCTAATAAATCGCCCTGGAAGGCGCTCCAGCCCCAAAAAGGCAATTACTTAATAGGGCGCATACATTAGGCCTAGACGGAAGCGAAATCTCATCCATTCGCAGCAGCTTCCGGAATCGCCGATCGCAGCGCCCTCTCGCGGCCATTCCTGCTTTCCAGCACGCCCTAGGCCTTGGCCCATTTCACGGGGGTTGTACGCCGGGCGAGATGAATTTAATTAAAAGGCGAAATTGCCCGAATTTTTCGAAGCTCTTTTATATACTTTGACGATACGCGCGTTTTCGTATAAATAACTGCCTGGGCGTTCGGCGCAACGATGCAATTAGCGCCGCGTATTAAAAGCGCCACTCCAAAAACGTTATTAACGCGTTTGATCCGCGAATAAATGATGCAACCGGATGGCCGATTAAGTCGTTGGCCGTGATTTACGCGGTATGTAGGAAAGCAAGATCGTAAATTCAGCGCGCTCAACGCACACCGCGCAACGAGGTGAGAACGAGCGCACCGTCGACCAGGACACCCTGTAATCGGAATGATCGGTATTCGTGCATTTCAGCGTGTTTAATTAAGTCAACGACCGCTGCGTGGCGCCGGCGCTAGTGTTCGACGAGACGAAATTTCTGACACGAAATAATACATCCACCCAATGGTTGACAAAGAGATGAGACTTTTGTTCATAATTAATAAAGCGAAAGAAGCATCTTGTTTCGAGTTGAAAGAAACATATGAAATCTTTTTCCTTTCAACAACTCATCAAATGTTTGATGTGAAACGAGATGCAACTTTTGCTTAGAACTTATTAAGCGATAGATAGTCTCGTCTACTTTGTGGTGAAGAACTAATCTTTACATCATATTTTTTTTGGTTCACCTTTGCTTTAAATATTTTACGAAACGTCAACTTTTGAAACGGGGTAGCCTACACATGTACCCACAATTTCACAAATCCGACGCTTTACAGTTCGTCTTACTTCATCGACTAGCAAAAAAGGTGAAATGTCATCTAGTTTGAAGATTATTCACCAAGTTTTTGAAATCTCATCAAACCAAACATTCCCGTGCATTCCACCATCTACTTCTTTCTTTTTTCTCAAATGATCCAGTTTCGTGGAGTTGCTCACGCGGCAATTTGTTTCTTCGAAAGATCGCTAGATAGCGCGTGACCGGCTTTTCATCAAGGTGATCTCCATCAATATTCCATGATTTAAAAAAAAAAGTTGCAGGTCTCTCCTTTTTAAACCTTTAGCAGATGTATACATGTAGGCCTACATTGAAAGCCGCTTAATTTTATTTGATCAAAACATTCAGAAAGGATTTTTTCCTATACTGTCTTATGTTAAAAAAGTCACTTAACACAGGGCAAGTTATATGGATAAGTTCTTTGTTTAGCGTATTTCTTTACATTCATCGCTTACTTCGATCCAAATCGCTGGAGCCATCGTGATCGAATTAAGCGGCTTTCACTGTATTTCATGGCCCTTTCGCACCCTATACGTGAGCGTTTTTTGTAATTCTCATCCTGGAGTAATTTTCTCCTGGCGTTATCATAATAGCCGCAACAATTTTAATGAGAATTTCTCCGTCGCTAATATCGCCTAGAAAATGCAGAGTACAACGAAATAAAGAGATCCGATTATCATTATTATTATTATTATTAAAGGAGGTATGCAGCAGCGCGCTTTTAATAATAGCCTTTTGGTGGAAATGCGCATTTGGCCAATTATTTGCCCTTGCGCTGCGTCTATTGAAATCTATTAAAAGTCAACGCGTCGCAACCGCCAAACGACGTTTTGCTTGCAGCGTTTAAAATCATTAATCGGGGAAAGATTTCGATGCCCGCGTTTTAATTAAGGATTTACGAGCTAAGCTTAGACTAAGTGCCGAAAGCAGATGGCGCCACTATCTTCTTCTTAAGATCATAAAGCGAACACCTCGATAAGATTTTAAACACGGAAGAGAGGCGAAGGAAATGTGACTAAAATTCTTGCGCAAAAATTACTTCCTGTTGGCCCTGGTATTACTTGAAAAGTTCAGATTTTCTATCGTTAATAGATTGCTTCGTCGTACTTTTTGCGCCCAAAAGTCAAACTTGAAACCAGATTTTCATTTCAATATTACTATTTATATGCCTTTTAAAAAATAGCTTTAATTTTCCAAATAAGCGTCATTTCACGCCTTTTGCCCCTAAATATCGGCTTATTGTACTTCACATGTATCGACAGTGATTGCCTACTTTCAGGGGGAACCAAATGTTTCGATCAGCTTATTTCACAAATTCATTGGTAAATTGAGCAAATTTTTCTATTTGTTAGGCTACATCTTTAAAAATGTTTCTGCCGCTTTACCATCTAAATATTGTTGAATATTCAGACAAAATACACTGTACATGTACTATGATAAATAATGAAACTTGCATTGGGATTTTAGTCAGCTTAGAATCCATAAAATCACTAAAAAAAATTACTAAACTTGACTATAGTTATCGACATCATCCGCGATTTTTTTATTTACCAACAAAAACATGCTAGCTAGCTTTCCTGCATCAAAAGTTATTAAATTGTACATGTAGACCGTTGTTAACCAATGTTTGAAAAACTTTTCTGGACCTGTTCAGTTCCTGTTCAGGTAAAAGAAAGTTTTGAAGAAAACAGATTATGACTTAAACAGGCATAGTTCATAACTTTCTCCTCCTAATATGTGGCCTGTCAAGTCTTTATTAACAGTTAGTTATAACAAGTAATACATTCCATTGTGTACACTTTTGCGTATTCTCTGGAGAGGCCTACTAAAGTAATTTTACATATTTTAATTAAAATATACAGAAAAATCGATATAAGTCGCTAGTTTCTAATGGCTTTGACAGTGTCAGCTGTCGAGAAAACACAATTAATTTTGGATTAAGGAAATCTCGACTTAGTTTATACCCGAATACATTCTTCAATTAATTCCAATTAATTACATCGGAGGCTTTAATAATGAAGTTAATTAAGATTTTATGCGGTTAGAAAGATAAATAGGTCTGTATTGGTTAAATCATGGTGGCTGTGGCTAATGTTTTAGAAATTTGTGAAGCCAAATTTGCTATTTACATGTACATGTATATCTAAAATAGTATAATTTGTAAGTATAGATAGAGCAATACTGGAACAGTATTTGTAAAAGAAATTCAGGAAGATCATATTGACTTATAAAGCAACGCTTAGAAGTTTCATTTATCATGACTTTTGGAAGCGATGCCGTTATGCCTGTTATTCTTTTGTTCTTTTATTTTTTGCGTTATTTATTTCCCTTATTCATTTTATTTATTCGTAGCCTGGGAATTTTTTGAACCCCAGATTATTTTAATGGTAAAAATATATCGGAGATTATAAAATGATTAATTGTGCTGAAGAGTGCGCAATATTTCCATATTGTTGGTAATACCACGCAAACAGCACCACGCATAATTCAGCTAAAGCATGTTACATCTAACATATGACTCTAATTGTTCATGTTGTCACAAGAGGATTTTAAAACCTTGATTCAACACCTTAATATGTTTCAACACGTCTCATTTTCATATAATAAAATCATATTCCAAATCATAAACACTTAAAGGTTAAGGAACCA
This sequence comes from Ommatoiulus sabulosus, assembly GCA_034697705.1. Taxonomy (NCBI): domain Eukaryota; kingdom Metazoa; phylum Arthropoda; class Diplopoda; order Julida; family Julidae; genus Ommatoiulus; species Ommatoiulus sabulosus. The sequence goes on along the minus strand of JAQGAO010004076.1, from coordinate 3,482 downwards.
CACGGTAAAATGTTTCCCGAACATGGGCCTCTGGTAAGAGGCCATTCAAAAAGGACGTCCTCATGTGGGGGTAGGGGGCAAGTTGAGTCATGGACACAATGTGGACAAGGGGAGGGAGGCAGGGGGGTATGACCAATTTTAACGTCCACTTGATAAAAAAAAAATGCCAAATAAAATCAGTTATATCGCATAGGTGATGTGTTATAAATTGAAAAAGCCAGTAAACAGCTAAGTACTTCCAATCTTGGAAAATCTGGAAAAGTTAGAGAACTTAAAAGCTCAGGGTCCATTTGCAAACTTTCAAATTTTCCCAGTACAAATTTGCAAAATTTTCATTTTTCTCTAGAAAAAAACTTGCAAAATTCTCAACCTTTTCGGAGTAAAAAATTTACGTTTTCAGAGTACAAATTTGCAAAACTTTCAAATTTTCCGAATACAATTTTTTTTTAAAGTTTCGGACGTCCGAATAGGGAGAGGGGGGTGTTATGATTGACCAGACCCAATGCGGGCAGAGGGTAGGGGGAGTTCAATTTTGGGAAAATTTTGAGGTCGTCCTTTTTGAATGGTCCCTAACATCAACATGCACAGTAATTGATATTCGCATAACATGTGTTGCGTGACAACTTGCTTACACGCTAATGGAGTTTTCTATAATTCGTGCTTAATGTCGATCCATTCTCGAAGGAACCATCTTTTTTATGCATTGTTTCGCAGTACTTGACTCGTCGATGAATCTAGATATCCTAGGATTATGAACTCGAGATCAGTTTATGGCCTAGCTAGTCTGCGGACGAATTTTCTTGTTTTTGGCGTGACTAGCTCCCTTAAGAGATTACATTAAACCACCTTGTATCTGGAAGACTGTATTGCCGCCCCATTTTCAGATTCGCCATTTTAGCGTGTCCAACTCGGGGAGACCATCTGCGAAATTCTGCACCACTGTGCGTGCAAGATTCGAATGAATTCTGTGAAACTGTTCCTTCGGGTGCAGCACGTTCGTGCCACGTTATGTAATAAAGTAAACGTTGCTCTCCTGGTTATCGATGTAAATAATAAGACTCTGGGCCTGCAATAATGACATCGAAATTGCTATTATTTTACACCTCTCGAGCGACGTAATTACGAAATGCGTGCGAGCGTCGTGTGCATTTTTCCCCATGCTCAAACAATACATAAAACGAAGGAAACTGCATGTGGCGTGGCGTTGAGCACGTCTATGGGTTGATGACCACCGCAACAAAGATATACTCCACAAAGGGCAACGTTTTTAATTGATTGCACGTCGGTTGAGGCGAGGTGGCGAAAGCCATACGTTTTCATATATCGACAGAATATATTAGCAGTAAATCTTCCCAATTGCATCGGTTTAATGCGAGTGGAGAATTATACCCCGAATTCGAGCGTTGTGTACTTCCTAGAATTTACTCGAAAGTAACCTTAAAAGCTTGAGAGGTTTTTTTGTTTTTCTTCGTGGATTTATAGACTGTTTCCTTTAAAAAGAGCTAGAAAAGTAAAAGATATACAGAGCAATCCATTTGGAAATTAAAACTGCGAGATAGGGCAATTCGGAACAACGCGATACACGGACCTGAATGAAAAAGAAATTTCAGAATACATTGTTGACCAGGCTATCGAATAAATGGACATGTAGGATTAGAAAGCAGGAAAAAGGGCATATACCAGCATATTGGACATAGGTCGCAAGAGAAACTAAACAATGTTTTTTGTAATGTACTTTTTTTTTTCAAAAATAGCACCATCGAATGGCGCATTACATTGTATTACCAAGCTGGCCAGCGCTAGCCAATGGCAATCGACGCCCAATGCGAGTCATGATAAGAAAACTTCAAGAAAAGCAGGTTCTTTGTTATTGAAAATCCAGTGTCAGCATCTTTCATCCGATGTTTGCAATAAATGCAACTGAAACAAAGTTGCCAAAAAGAAACATTCATGCAATTCGTTTTCCACGAGCAAGAAACGTGCTTCCAATAATGTTACAATTGCTGTTTTATAACAGTTAAGTTGCCAATATGATTGGCCATTTCTTATCATGCAATCAATCGCTAGACGTCTTCAATATATTTCCATTGTTATTACTGATGAAAGAACAAATAAGTTTTCTTCTGATTTGCTCATGCCAGCAACTTTCAACGTGATTTCTGAATCCGTGCCACCGAAAGTTGCTGAGATGGTATTTGTGTACTATCTTTTCAACTTCGGAAGAACATTTTCAATCCTCCAGTAAAACAATGGCACCGACGTGTTGGCACGGATAATAATGTTGCATATCAGTGTATGATTGCAATGATAGACGATGGCAGTAAAAACTCGGTGCCAGGTTCGTTGAATGAGAACAAACTTTGCCGCTATTGTTGGTTCTTTTCTTAGAGCAGCAAGGGGATAGTTACCTAGCTGAAACTGTTAAAGGTTAGTTGTTGCATTATTTTTATCTACCATCGTCTCTCGGCGTTGCAGATTATGAGGATGAGGGAAATGACGCCCGTTTCTTGGTCAATCACTGCTCTAGCTCCTGGCCAAGTGGGCACCTAAGGCTTGCTAGATACTTCATTGTATATAAATGCTGGCATCAAAATGTGGCTAAAGTCCAGATAATTACATTGTTTTCTACTGTCGTGCAGCACGAAGTGGCTCTCAGGCAGGTGCCTTCGTATATCGTGCGATACTGCTCACATCTTGTAGATAAGAAAACAAGCCTTATTGGGCAGATGAGCCTCGTGATAAGGGCAAGGGATTGTGCATCATGGACTGGAAAGGAAATATGGTTGGGTTGCTAGAGCAACTGTAGATAGCTCACACATTTCGTGTTTAGTCTGCGTTAATGTTAGAAGTCCTCTAAGCTGTGATTCTATGTTGTTATTCATGATTCTAAAATAGTGTTAAATAAGCAAATGTTTCAAAACAATCTTTCGTCAGTTTCTTTTACAAGCAGACCATGTTCCAACCGCTTTCGTTTTTTCTGAAAGAACTTTATTGTCTTCTAACCACTAGATTTGTACAATAAATCTTGCGATTTATAGTTTCAGAAATAAAAACACCATTTTTGCCACATTCATTCATCATTACGATGTCAAAAGATCACGGTTATTTTTAGCGCAACATTTTATCATTTTCGGATTTTCTTTTGCGATTAATGCTGACTTTGGTTTATGGAGATAGAAATTTAATTTTATCTGAAGTTATAAACAAAATCAATCCATCCTACCCATCAATCCCCCTACCATATGGCATTTATTTGCTTCAGACTTTAGGATACGCACTGAGTTGAATTGAATTGAAATACACTGTAGATTAGCATGTCGATATTGCACACGTGGCTTCACGACAGCCAAAAGTATCATTAGTAAATCTTTTCCAAACAAGCCAAATCACGACCAGAATTGTGTTTAAAAAAACGACGTTTCGCCGCACATGCGGCCTTCTTCAAGTTTACTATACAAACGAAAATACAATAGAATAGTTAC
>JAQGAO010004075.1:0-15811 GCA_034697705.1 Ommatoiulus sabulosus | reverse complement strand
CGTTGTCATTGGTCAGGGAAATTTTTTTAAAACCTGGAAAAGTCAGGGAAGTTGAAAATGAAATTTCTGGGGGAACCTTGTAAAATGCGTGATGAATTTAAGAATTTAAAAGCCAGTGCGTGCATTTCCTTGTCTCGATGACAAATGACTTTCTTTTCTTAACTTTGTTCATCCTAAATGTCCTTTGGTATGTACCTCGCACGTTACAATCTCTATTCTCGAATGGAAATCTATTTTCGTTTTTTAGCTACGGAATAACCTTGATGCTCACCACAGCGGATGTACTGTGTGGTGGTTCTTGATGTAATTCCAGTAAAGTACACAGAACTTAGACTTAGTCAAACATGTTTGCAATCTTTCGAAACTGGAAAATTGGGATGGTTTTATCAATGATTGACGATTATAATTTTTTTTTTAAATCAAGTCAAATACACAATTGCACTTGTTTCACTGATTTTACGGCCTCAACGAAGTTTACGTACAAATTTGATTTTTCAGAGGCAACCTTATTTTACTAAACTATAATAGCGCGAATCAATCTGAAAAAAGTGACTATAAAATAGAAAAAAATCAAGAATATTTTTTTTGCCATTTGTTGAAGAAAGGATATACATGTAACTACCAAAATATGTAAACCTATATTATGACTTTTGCTTTTAATACTTTTGCAACAATGTCTATAGTATCAAGTATCTTTTCGTAAATATGCCGATAGATTTTGGTATTTTTGTTTTGCTATTTTAAACGTAGTCATTTCTCAGCAAGACTTCCAATGTACAGTAATTATGTGACGTTTAATAAAATGATCAATTAAAACCCTGAAGATTATGCCAGACGAAACACCAGGGAAACTGAGGGAATGTTCAAGAAACTGCCTTTCTTGTGTTACTTTTAACTCGTAAACATAGGTTTTAATGTGAACTTTCCATCTGGTAAGAGTTGCGAGAATTAAGTTTGTTGTCTCTAGCATTAAACTTCCATCCAACAACCATGTTGCTAAAGTTTAACATTTTTGTTCCGTTTTTGCTCATTGTCTATTTAGTTCTTCAAATATTACAACTATTAAATTGCTGCGTCCACATAGCACCATGAGGTTTAAATTCTAGCATGCATAATTTATTTACAGATTCATGATGAAATGTCGTTCCAATTGAACTCGAGAATGTTTTTTACATTCTTGAGCCGTGTGGGGCAGTAGAGAGCATTGCTCTTTTATTAAGTGGTAGTGTCCCAACTTTGATGTTACGTGTACCTGCGAAAACTTTTGCAAGTCGCCTTTGTTCCTCGCTGATTGCCTCTCTAAGCTATAGGGGGTCCATGCGGGGAGGGCAATATCCTGTTCAGACCTCGCCCATGGTCCTAGTCGTTGACCATGGCCTACTTCCTATCTTTCCAGACACTCACGTGGGTAATGCGAGATGGCTAGGGGTCACGCTCCTCTGACCTGCTCAGAAGGCAGCGAGCATGCATTGACGCGGCGGACCCCATAATTAAAATAGGTCACCATACGTTGACCAACGTGCGAGCCAGTGATGTAACTCGCTGAACGTGCGTGTCTTTATTCCCCCTCTTCTTCGATGCCCCCCTCTGGCCTTGACCCAACTGGGTCTTTTTGCCCTTGCCTTTTGAACAATAATTGCCCCACTTGCTCGCTTTTTAACAGAGGGGGGATGAAGAAACAAAACCGACTTCAAAGCACATGTCGCTCTTAGTACTTGTAGTTTGGAGAAATTGGAGGGCACTTTTTCTTCGGCAGCGTTTTTATACATCCCACCTGCAAATTCCAACAGAAATAATTTTGAGGTCTCAGGCAAAGGCCTATGAAGGCCCGAGAGTCAGGTTTTGCCTGTGCCTGAGATAACCCATCATATAAACTGACTATACCCTTTCGTTTTTTAAGCATGATTTGATGAACAGTATTTCTGGTATAACTTGTGTATTTATGCATTCAAACAATTATTAAATAAAAGCACTATTCAGATTGGTTAGGTCAGTTTTAGAATACATAAGTATATGTAAAAAAGCAGGGTGGCCACAGGTCAGGGAAAAAAATGTGGTCAGGGAAGTCAAGGAAATTTGGGAAGTCAAGGAAATCGGGGAAATTTGTGAGTGGTCAGAGAAATTTTCCCAAATAAAAGCGAAATGCTGTCCCTACACTCAGTCTGCTAGCAGCTCCATCACCAATCCTCTTCAATCCACCCTAGAATTCCCCAGCTAGACTTGTAACAAAATCTAGTGTTTTGTCAAGTTTCTCATTGCAATTGTTATTTTATTTTTCATTATGACAAAAAAATTGATATGAATTAACGAGTAAGTTTTAGTCAGGGAAAAGTCAGGGAATTTGAAAATAAAAATTTTGTTGCCGCCCTGAAAAGATGAATCCTAGCTGAATTCTTCATTATGCCGGGATCACGTACGTGACTCGAATCATGGTGTTTGCAAAAAATTAATCGGCAACAATGACGTGATGCTGGCACTTAGTGACTCTTCATGATTCGTTTATCAAAATTGTATAATCTTATAGAAATGCAAGTAAGGTTGTATCGGGCAGCAAATACATTTGCTTATCCGTTCGTGCAATTCATAGTTGATGCAATTAATTGGCTCGCATTGAATGATTTTAAAATTATTCAAAGTGGTTTGTGGATTTTTTCACTTTCAGATTTCGTAGTTTGTACGTCATGTCGATCAAGTCCATCCATGCTCGCCAGATCTTTGACAGTCGTGGTAACCCCACGGTGGAGGTAGACCTTACCACCGACAAGGGCCTGTTTCGAGCTGCGGTCCCCAGTGGAGCCTCCACTGGCATCTATGAAGCCCTGGAGCTTAGAGACAATGATAAGGGATCATATCATGGCAAAGGTATGGCATATACAGTACGGTATTTGTGTCTGTGATGTGCATCATTTGGTACTGTTATACGCTGTATATAATTCTTCATTTCAAGTCGAGATCTAAGCTAATTAAGATTGTATGCCAATTTGTAGATAATTGAAATATTATTAAAATGTGTGGGAAATTTTAAAACAGTAAATCAATTTATGTTTGGAACATGTTAGGTGTCTTAAAGGCAGTTTCCAACATCAATGACATCATTGTCCCTGCACTCCTTCCTAAGGTAAGGTTTTTATTTGAAAAAAGAAAACACCACAGATGCCAATTATTTTGTAGTTTCTCATAAATAAAACTAATTTTTTTATGTTTTAGGGTTTCAATGTTACAGGACAGAAAGAGATTGATGATTTTATGCTATCTCTTGATGGGACAGAAAACAAAGGTTAGTTAGGCTTTTGCCTTGAAGGGATTAGCGATCCTCGACTTCCAGTCGTTAATGTCTGGCTCTGTTTTTGGTGTTATTTCCTGCTGTTTTCAGTTTTGACATACTGCCGAAAGCCAGCTAAATTTTAATGTTGAAATCATTCAACAAGGATCAATATTGGGATAAAATTCAGTAAAAAAAGTGTACATTTGTTCTGCTAATTGTTCTATAGCAAATTCCAGCAGCCATTTAAATGTCCTTAACTTTATGGCAATTAGGCTGGTGATGCGTGTGATTTCTTAAATTGATGGAATCTTTTTATTTTTAGGTAAATTGGGTGCAAATGCTATCCTGGGTGTGTCACTTGCTGTTTGCAAAGCTGGTGCTGCAGAAAAGGTGTGCTAATTTTGTTATAAAAGGATGCAGCATATGTTAATGAGGAGGGATGATAAAGTGAATCTTAATGTGTATCAAAGTGTGGGACATATTTTTTAAAATTATTTCATCATTTCATTACCAGGGCATTCCTCTGTACAAGTATATTGCGGAGTTGGCCAACAACAACAATATCATCCTTCCAGTTCCGGCTTTTAACGTGATCAATGGCGGTAGCCATGCTGGCAACAAATTGGCCATGCAAGAGTTCATGATTCTTCCCACTGGTGCGGCATCATTCACCGATGCCATGAAAATGGGCACAGAGGTATACCATCACTTGAAAAATGTCATCAAGGGTAAATTTGGATTGGATGCGACGAGTGTGGGAGATGAAGGAGGATTTGCTCCCAATATTCTTAGCAACAAAGAAGGTAAAATGTTTGTTTATGGTGTCACAAATTGAAGGCAGTTGTGCTAATTTTGTGGACAGTAATATGTAACAGTTTATATTTGAAAAGATTTGTAAAATTCTGGCAAATGAGCATGAGTTGAACCGTTTTTTTAGTTGTTCATTAAAATCAAGATGACCATTTTATAGTAATATCATTTGAATCCCTTGTCATAAAATCGCAAACAATTGTTTTTTGATTTTTCTAATGCACTGAAAACTGGTAACTTTGACAATGTTTTCATATGTAACAGTTTGTAACATTTTTATCGCTTCAGCTATATTCGCGTAGCAATGCATGGACAAAGCTATTTTATATGCTCCCTATGGATTATTTTCAATTTTTATTTTCTTCAGCCTTGGAACTGATCAAGTTGGCCATTGAAAAGGCTGGCTACACTGGAAAGATTGAGATTGGAATGGATGTTGCTGCTTCGGAATTCCACAAGGATGGCAAATACGATCTGGATTTCAAAAACCCAAAATCAAATCCTGAAGATTATGTTAGTGGCTGTAATCTTATTCCTCAGTGGATTTCCACGACCTCGTTACTTCTGAGTATTATCATTCATGTTGTCCAATTTTTCATTAGTTGTCACCTGACAAGTTAGCTGATTTGTACCGCGAATTCGTTAGGGATTATCCCATTGTCTCAATTGAAGATCCATTCGATCAGGATCACTGGGATGCATGGACGGCACTACTAGCTAGCGTACCCATTCAGATCGTCGGGTCAGTAGGCATTTGTTTTTTGAATGCCATTTTTGCCGTAGACTTTTCTTTTCAAGTTTCTTCTCATGATTATCCAGGGACGATTTGACCGTCACAAATCCCAAGAGAATTCAAACAGCCATTGAGAAAAAAGCGTGCAACTGCCTTTTGCTGAAAGTCAACCAAATTGGGAGCATCACTGAAGCCATTCAGGCGTACGTAAAGCTTTTATTTGTTTCTTCAGATGTTTGTATGGTTCAGTTGCCTAAATCTTGAAAATGGACGTTGTTTTGAATGAATTGGTAATGTTAGTTTATGCCGTTAGATTATTTCTGCATATATTTTCAAAATGAAGGTAGTGATAGCCGGTTTCTCATAATCTGAAATTGTGGTATTTGCATGCAGGCATCTCTTGGCCAAATCCAACGGCTGGGGAACAATGGTGTCTCACCGCAGTGGAGAAACTGAAGACTCTTTCATTGCTGATTTGGTTGTGGGTTTGAGCACGGGACAGGTAAGCCTAATATTTGATCTGCACAATTGCCCAAACCTGTAGATTATCCGTAGTCTTTCCACATCCCATGAGGCGATACTGTGGGTGAATTGTTGTCAATTAATTCTTTTGTTAAAGATCAAGACTGGTGCCCCGTGTCGATCGGAAAGGTTGGCAAAATATAACCAAATTCTGCGCATTGAGGAAGAACTTGGAAGCAATGCCAAATTCGCAGGGAAAAACTTCCGTTCTCCTTCTTAAACGCTGTCCGTTGTCGGTCCTGGATGTCTGTGGATGCATGCGTGTGATTCTCATCCCTCTTTTGTTTATTGCTAGCCACATACATATATATACTCTTAGCTGCTACATCATTGTTTATTGATATTATGCCGTGTAATGGAATTTATACCAGTGTTAGTTGTTGTTGCTTAGTTGATACATCGTCCTAGTTAATCGCTTCTTTGAATATATATTAATTATTGTACTACTATGTGGGGAGGGGATACCTAACTATTATGGTAATTTGACTATGCAGCAGTTTCACAATCATTTTTAGATTGAAATTTCTTTCTAGCCCATGAGGCAGTCCATCATGCAATCTACTTTTTATTGCATTTAAGCCACTGACTGAAACATCGTTCTTTGTCAAGTAGGAATTTGGTTCATGTTCAACATATAGTACTTCTGTTGACATTTCTTTCATTGAACTATGTAGAAACCCCTACTTTGATACAAAAACTCTGCAATTGAGATTTTGTTACTGCAGCACACCCATTTTACCATAGGAAATAACCAGTAGGATTAGGATCGGGTTAGCTTAACTATTTTTTACTTCTTATCTTGAACTTACAATGTTAATCATGAATTGTGTGTAAGAAGATCTAGTCAGCTCTTGTTAGTTGAGTCAATTTTTATTACTATTAGTTTTGGTGTGTGGTTACATCTCTGACTGAAAGTGGTAGCCAACCCCAAATTAAAAAAGGCAGAAACTGAACTTCCCTTCTTCACAAATTCTCACTTTAAAAGTAATTTTAAGGCTGCGTGCAAACCTTATTTCCATATTTCCCCAGATCTGCCTTAACCCTATCTCTCCTAGAAAATGGGCCAAAAGCTTAAGTTATGAGTGTACACCATGCTAAAAACTTCGGATGACTATTCCCGGTGATTTAATGTACATAAATCTAAATGTTCTTGTTGTGGTAATTTTCATTTTGAGGAAATTGATGATTCTCCATTGTGTGTCCAGGCATTATGACTAAATAAATTCGCAGAAAAAAAAAGTTACGTTTGTAATGGAATTTATTATAAAAGCATAATTGGTTTTAAAAGGCATCCACCTGCCGGCAGATAGTCAGGAGCTGCTGTAGTTAATTTGCTAACTTCATGCAGTTAAAAAGACACTTCCACCCAACTTGAGCAGGAAAAGTAAAATTGATTCGTTTGCCTATACTGCAATTAATTTGTCCTTCATAAAAATGATGTCAATTATGTACAAGTCAAAACGGTATAGTTAAATACAAGACATCAACAGGGTGTGCTATTGAAGGTGGCACCTCTTAAAGATATCACCTATCAGAAGTCATCCTCATCTTCGTCAGAGCTAAATTTCACCAGTTTGGGTTTCTGCTTTTTTGTGCTTCGGGTGAGTCTTGGTGCATTTGCAGGAACCTGTTAGGAAATATGCAACAGAAAATCAGTTACTTGGTACTTTCAAGTCTTCACCGTGCTAGTTTTGCACGTTGCAACTTACTTTCTTCTCAGTTTCTTCCAACTTAGCCCTTGTTCTTGTAGTTCTGGTGGTATACGGTGTTGCCATACTTGTATTGGCTTTCTTTGCTTTGACAGTTGAAGTGGTGCGAACTTTTCCTTTGGCCGCCTGGCTAGCTTTATTATAAGTACCTTCTTCTTCTACCCCTTTGTTGTGATATTCCTCAATCTTCTGCTCTAATTCTTCGAGCATTGCCTATGAAGTAAATTGCAGTTTGAGAAAGTTGTTTTATGGATTTTTATTGGGTGCGTTCTCGCACCCTCACATTTGCTCGATCCACTTGCCTTATGCTCAGGCTTGGCAGATTTCATAGCATTCGAAATAATGCTGCAGAAGTACTCGTACACCTGAGGTTCCATGAGTTTATCCGAATAACATGAAAGATTATCCAAAAGTTTGCGATAGCAACGCTCATTTAAGCACAGTAAAGAGATGCAATATGCCAGGTCTCTCCACTGACGCTCTAACCTGTTGGAAGAAACCTTCATTAGAGAAATGCAATCTATGTCATAAAATATTGATTATTGCTATTGTAAGAGACTATGGCTTACCGTGTACAGCTGAAACGTTGGCAAAGTTTTTCAACCAAATTTTCCAACAACTTATCCTTCTGGACGTAAGGCAACAAATGTCTTGAAAAATAAATTTTTGGTAAGTTTTTTTTATCGACAATTGCTGAATACTCCAGCACTAATGAAATGAAAACACTGAAATTTTAATACTTCAAAACTGCTTGAAAAATTTCCTCGGTGGTCCCCACTTCGTTGTCCGACAGCCGGCTGATGATGTCAGGCAGGAGGTTGTAAATAGCATTTCCCTACAGAGAGAAACTCTTCAGTTAATGCATTCACAGTAGACTTGCTTCAAAGAGTGCAGGGACAATTGGTCTACCTTCCGCGACAGTTCCAAAAAGAAAAGCTTTGCCATTCCAGCGATTCGGTCATTGGAATTCACCACGCAAAGTGCCATCTCGCTAATCTGTCCTTTCACTTTGACCAAGTCGTGTAAAATGAGATGAGTGAGAACGGTGAGCGCTGTGTGCTTCACTTCAAACGAATCATCTCGCAATCTGTGAATCCAACAAGATGAATTAATACAAGCATCTGCTATTGAATAGCTCTCCACCTAATTTTGAAAACAAAGGTGGTGCAAATTCTCCTGCACTTTCATTTAATTCTACACTGTATGTGGAAATGAACATGGTGTGCATGGCGTTGCACTTATTTGGCACAACTGTTCCATTTTGAAAATGTAATTCACTGAATATTTAGAATAACTAGCAGCGACAAATGTTAATAGGAAACTTTTCTTGAAGCATAACATTTGCCGATATGAATATCAACAGCAGGCTGATATATTTTTAGTATTGTCTGTCTTAAACTTTATTATGTTCCCAATTACCTTGCATATAAATGCGGAGTCCATGGCTCCACAACATTGGGAAAACGACGAGCCAGATCTCCGAGGGCCACAATGGTGTTCGAGCGTATCATTGGTTCAGGAGACTTTTCCAGAATGGTGATCAGCAACTGCATATGAGCATCGCAGAAATCGGAACTATGGATATTTTTCACATGAGGCTCATGAACAAAGCAATATTACACATAAAGTGATCTTAAACTCATCCTACCTCACTGTCATATATTTGGCAAGAGAGAGGGAAGCTGCAGCTTGCAAATCTGGGTCCGTGTATTTTCCTGGATTGCTTGCCACAGCAATAATGATGTGGGACAAGCTGGCCAAGAGGTTGGTGCCAGTTACCAGTTCCTTATCACAAAGGTTGTGAATGTATTCTGCCTCAATGTCTTCACCACCAGCACCAGTAATGCCACAGTCTTCATCCATAGAATCCACTAGACTATCTTTTACCTGAACCAATTAAAAATTTAAGAGTTCGTCTAAGTTGCAATTAATGCATTACAATATCGTTGATGTGCGTAATTTACCTTGCTAACGGATGCTTTTGCGCTAAAAGATCGCCTGTTTCGCTTTTTCGATTTTCCTGCTTTGTCTTGTGAGGCTTTTTCCTCCTCCACTTGATGGCGACGCTTCAGTTCGGTGAAGATGTCGACGTCCATGTGGGTCATTTGACAGAGAGCGACGTGTCCACAAAGGAACAAGAATCGGGAAAAAGTGACAGATTCGCATGCATGTTCCTCGTCACCACCTACAGGAAGATATTACACCATCAATACTATGCTAGGATGATTTTCATTTTGACATAGAAATCTTATAGAAACAATGTTCAACCCTATTTTTAACATTCAAATCAAGAATAAATGGTTTCAAGAACTCATCCTTCACAGCTTGAATTGCTAGCAACAACTGGAGACTATGGAAAACGGGTCAGATAAACAACTTCGAATTAACTTGAAACCATATTTTCCAACTGAATCATAATCTTGAAAATACACTCGGTCTGTTACATAAAATATTTTAATAAAAATGCTCACATTCACTTTCAGCTGGTTCAATTACAACTTTCAAAATCTGCCTGATGATATTTTCACAGATGCAGTCTGGGTGCTCTGCAAGTTGGTAAATCACAGTAACCACCTGCTCTGTCATGGGTACCCACATTCGGTCCTGAATATTGTCCACCCCTGAAAATCGCTTAGCTTAACGTCAATTGCATCCAGTGACAAAATGCAGCTGCTTAAAGAATGATGATCGCACTACGCACCTTTCACAACCAGTTCCGTGAGTCTCTCAAAAATTAGGTGATCATGCGGGAAGCGGAGTGGGGTCGTTTTGGATGCGGTAGCAGCCTAGAATTGGGAAATTAACTTTATTGGGTTTTCGTTAATTATTATCCTGAGAGAAAATGTGATCTTAACTTTTACCTTTCCGCTGATGGCCAATTTGAGCAAAGCGCAGCAAACGTCACGGGCAAATTTAAAATTTTTGCTGGCACGTGATCCCAAGCCAATGTTGACGAGCGTATGCAGGTTGTTCTCGACCATTTCTCGTTTGGATCGTCCAACCATGCTTAGCAAAATGACAGCTGTGTTGCTATCTTCTTTAGAGTGAATGCCATTCTTGTTGGCAAATCGCTCCCACAACAATGCAAAAACTGAATCGTCGATATCCCCTGCATTAACAAATTCACAAATCTAGGAGTATAAAATGATATTGAAGATGTATTTAGCAGCTTTCTCCAGTACCTAGAAAATGAAGATTCACTTGCCAATTCTTCGAGCGATTCCAGGTCACCGATGGAAGCATTCTTGGTCAGCATGGTCAAATTCTTTACTATAATTTCATAATTCTGCTTCTCTTCAGATCCTTTATCCAGTTGTCCATTCAGGTACAGGTTCTTGTATGCCGTAATGACCGCAGTTTTGATGCCGGCTTCCTTCGACCAAATCAATGGCAACATTTTACGCACTCCTAGAATGGCGTCCACTACGCCAAAATGGGACGCAGTCATGAAGAATTGAATTGCCTCCAGGACATCAGTGCTCTGCGACGATCCCAGCAGTTGGCTCACTAGTGGCAGAGCTTGTGAGAGAAGCTCGGCAAACTGAGTGGTGTCCTTAAAATATTGTACGACAACCATCTGCTTTTCCACTTCTGTAGGTGGAGTGGCATTTGTGTTGGACTCTAGCTCATTCGTAGGGAGGTTGAACGATTCGTCAGAGTCAGAGGAATTGTTCGCCTGATTATCTTTGGGTTTTTGGGAGATGCAATTTTCTGAAGTTTTAGACAAAATATATAGTTACACGTTAAAACAGTAATGAATAGATCTCACTCAAGTCCAAACATCTAATTTCCTAATTGCAAGAGAAACGGAGATATTGCGTAATTGCAAGCTCATTGTAATTGATTTTCGGAGAATAATTTGACAAAATTAAATGACAAATCCGTTGAAGTAACCACATTACTGGTAGAAAACTACTTAATCTGAATCTAATGGAATACCTAAATAGATTGTTTTCAAGGCATCCATGATTTCCTCCGGCTTTGATTCCTTGGAAGATGGCTGATCTTCGATGATGGGATTCTCTTCATCGTTTATACTCGTCAACTTTGCATGTAGCAAAACTGCAACAGATGCCACCTTTTCAAGGTTACGTGAAGTCAAGGATGATATCAGGCATCCAGTTAGTTCCTGGCTAAATTGGACATGGGTGACAAATAAGTAGAACGGTTTGACCGAAGTTTTAAAAAGGAATGGAAGAATCGCCTTCCCTGGGAGTGCCAACGTCAGTATTTTACCCACCGAGAAAGCAAGATCAGGTCTTCATCTTCTGACCCCTTGTCTACTACAGCTTTGACAAGCTGTTTTAGTTGCTCTTCCATGCCTGCCCATTCGTCGGCAGCTACTGCATCTAATCGTGTAAATGTATAAATGACTCTGGCTGGCTGATTTCAAAGATTCGTTCTTCCGACTGTAATTGCAAACTAAATATACCTTTATTTTCTTCAGATTTTTTGGAAGCATCATTCGTTAGTTCGGCCAACTTGGATTTCTCCTTTTCTAGATTTGCCTTTAGCTCGTTTAGCGAGAGCTGTGTGTAATGCATTTATTAGATATTGATTGCAACTTGAAGGATTCATGAAATGGGTTGTCTCAAATTATAGCTGAATAGTTTTAATTTTGACAAATAGTCACTGGAAAATGTATCAATACATAGTTATTTTTACTGAGCAGTTGAATCTGATATAAATGAATTTCTAGGGATTGATTTGTTTTGAAAGTGTTTTAATCTGATGTTACAAAATGAAGCCAGTATAAAAACAACCCATTGTATAAATTTATCTTCAGAACTTTCGATATGATTATTTTTAAATTTGATGTGCTTTTACCTTCGCAGCAAAAGGATTACTCTGCAAAAAAGCTGTCAGCAGTTGAATTGCACTTTTGCGAACTGAGCACGCCTTGTCTGTCAGCCGCCCAATGACTAATTTCAATATCTTTTTTTGACGTCCAAGGGGTACCACTTGTTCCTGGCTCAACTTTGACCAAATTTGGAGCACACGGCTGCGAACAAAGGCGTTCACGTCATGGACATGGTCTTCCAGGTGGTCTAAAAATTGGTCCCGCATTTCGCGGGACTTGGCATCCATGTCCTTGCGTCCCAGGGTTTGCATTACAATTTCACCCATGATGCCCAGAACACAGTTTCTCATGCTGTACGACTAAAATTGGAAATATTAATGCAAAATGAAATGACAAATGAGGATGAAGGTCAGTCCATCCACTTACCTCGCCATTGAGATGAGTAGCTAAAATGCTGATATTTGACAGAATTAATTCTGGAACTTGTTGGGCGACTTCCACTAAAAAAGTGGAAAACACTCGGGTTGCCACACCATCTGCCGAAAGCTCTTTCGCCTCAGAGCTTCCTATCTCACGGATGACTTCGTTAAGCAAATTCTTCATGCCATACTCACGAGCAAAGAGAATAACGCCATGGGCCAAAGGAATGGCCAAATGCTCAAACAGTTGGAGCATCTGAACGATCTTAACGGCACATCCTGAAAGTTAAAAGTACCATTCATAAGCAAAACAGTACATTTAACCAGAAACGATTATAGCACCAATAGGCCTACCAATAATGTGCTTTTGCTTTTTGAGAACATGTCCCAATAGTTCAAAAATTGCATCCCGCAATTCTTTAGTGCGATTAATAGCAGTATTCTCCAAGAGCTTGTAGCAGCCATTTGAGATCAAACTATAGATGTTAAATAAAAATAATATAAATTTTCCACACCAAGGGTGACGCAAACTGACTTTCCCATTACAACACATTGTGAAGCCAGTAATAAATAACATACTTAAGAAATTCCTCTTCTATGATTGGAGGGGTCCACAAGCGATGTAGGGAGAGCTCAAACAACTGTTGTAGCAGGTGAACGATAGAAAGCTTTTTTGAATCCCAGGCCCAATGATCATCATCTTGATGTTGTGACGCTTTCCCCTTTTTCCGTCCCTATAGTTAAAATTATACATGCTTTCCGTTGTGGTTGGCTGTCATTTCAAAACTACACTTGCAAAAAATTTAAATCTTTAACCTTTCCAGTTGCATTGAGAAGTTGTGAAACTGGCTTTTCAGCTTCTGATTCCAACTTTTGCATAGATTGACAAAGGAGATAGCACAACATTTTTAATGTCATCAAACTTCGTGATTTGGTTTCTACATCCAATTCTTCTTCGTCATCAAGAAGAACGTTCAGATCATTGATGTGGAGTGACAATCCTAAATAAGGAATATCTCATAAGCTCATAAGTTTAATATAAAGTGTTGAAGAGATGTAACTTTCCTGACCTTTCTTAAGGATGTTAAACATTTCTTTATGATACTTCTTGTCTAGTGTATTACCATGTCTGGAAAATATTTGGTGTACATTTTAAGTATTCCCGGAATTTTAGTGAACAAATGAACACAATGATTGATTATCCTTGTATTTGGTCCAACACACTTACGCGAGGCAACTGTATAGCAAGTCAAAATACTCGATAATAAATGCAGCCCCTTGTTCCTCCATAGATGTTTGACAATCTAATAAATATATCGATATACATGTACATGTACACAGAGTCAAATTTAAAAAACAACATTATGTGTATATGTTATGCACAAGCATATAACTTTGGCACAAGTTAACGTTATGATTATACAGCCTACCATTCCATTTTCTGGTAATTTCGCGGACAGTCAGCAGTTCATCAACTCGATATTGTCCAGCACTTGTATTCAAGAGGTCTTCCCTCCTCAGCGGAATTATGAAGTCCATTCTCCCAGCTGTTCTGGAAAGAAATTAATTAAAGGTAAATATGGAAATTGTATTTATCAAGTAGGTTACTATATGATCTATGGGGCCATCTATGGACGTGTCCGCTATACTGTATGACGTTACGTGGGTAAGACTGTTTGATTTCAAGGTGTTGCATACATATATCTCATCTAAATAAGATGAGATCGACCTTCATCTACATGTATTACCTTTTATGTGCAAGTAAGATGAACACATGTGCTTACAAGATAGGCCCTAGGTCTTCGATCGGCAATATATAGCCTACCTACTGTATATCCCAAAGTCAACGTTTGTTACATATTATAGATGATATTAAAGCTCACCTTGCCAATACGGCAGTCCACAAAATTACTGGCCTGTTAAACTCAAAAATACGAATACAGCAGTATATGCTACACGACTTCAAAAGTTCGGAACTTCGGAAGTTCCGAACTAAAATACACTTTGTCTTTTAGGCGGGAAATCGAGTAAATTTAAATTTTAGCGCGTGAAATGCCATAATTTTTCTTGCCTACAAGCTGTCGTTTAATAATCATTTTTGAGCATTAAAACTGACTAAAAAATTTAAACATCGATGTTTTTAAATTTTGCTTGACCGTAATTAGAATGTATAATGGTAATTAGAAGTTGTGTTCTGCGGGATTAACAAAATGGCGTCCTCGTCATAAACGCTCCGAAATCCAAACATGGGCGCTCGAAGTTGTGCAAGATTTTGAATGTGATGGTGAAGATGATCGAATTAGACCACCGAATAGTGGTAGTCGGTGGTTTAATAGTGGCCTGTTTGTTTTATCAAGTACCCTTCTTTACTGTTGTCGCGGTAATTGTATGTGGATGTGCTGTATATGGCCGAAACAGATACAAAAAGGGCGACCGTGTGTCGTTAGGCCTAACTGGAATTCGATTTGTTAGGCAGACGAGGAGTGTGGGGCGTCTGCGGCCACTCAAAACACCGCCAAGTACGATACGATCAAACGCTTCTATGGCGTCTACACCGAAAAATCAAACCTGGGGGAGCAACCTTTCGTTCGGTACGAGTCCGGTATCTTCATGCGGCTATGGAACTTATAGCCCGTATCGTGACTACAACTCATCTAGAATCCTGCAGGCAAGACTCAACCAGGGGTCACCTAAAATGTCTCCCGAGTGTAGCCTAAAAGTTATTAACAGTGAAAGTCCAAGTTTTCTTCAGAAGCAAGCAACTGGATCCATGGGGTAAAATGATTATGACATCCTAATCAGTGTGGTATTAGCTGTCGTATAGTTTATTGTGACCGGGCCAATTTTGATGAGATTTATTTTTCTTATGTTTAGAGGTAAACCAGATATTTCGGCAAATAAACCTGACACATCATATAATGACATTTGCCAAGCAAAATACGTTGGAGTCGGCATATATCCAACTGTTCATCTGGAACCATCTCTTCCTCATTTGCTCTCCAACTTCAACAGTACGATGACGAAGAGTCGTGTCACGGTGAAAGTTGCTCCGAGGGAAAAAGCCTCTTTCCACAGATCAAGGCAGGTTTTCAAAACATGAAGACTTGCATAAATTTAATTGAAACATTTGCTAGCGTGCACTTGGAAGATTGATCAAGGCTTATCGTAAACTAATTTCCATTGTTCAATAATTCAGATTTCAAGACCTTCGAAAATCCTCCGCAGATACGTACACTCCGGAAGGCAATATGGTAATTGATGCGCTCAAAGGGACGAGGTAAATTGATGATTTAATTTATTATAATAAATGCATTTTAATTAAGCTGGTCATCCACGAGGCAAATTATATCCTGCAACTTCTCTCCAGATATATTATTGCTTGATATTCCCCCGTGTGATGGTAAAAATCTCCTCCGAAAACAAATTGCAAGATATATCTCCGGAATAGAAAGCGATCCTATTCTCTGGAAACATTGCACGTTCAAAAAGTTCTGTTTTTTAGAATGTGAATTCTAATGTGAAAAACTAAAAAATGCTCAGAAATATGCGCTT